>CAVNZG010000747.1:62229-95384 GCA_963693315.1 Diogma glabrata
AAAAAACTTTTATGAGGACATGGTTTTTAGTTTTGGGCAGCGATGTATATCAAACATAACTTTTTGTTAAAGTACAAGTATTTTTTTATCTCTGTTTAGAAATTTATTACAAAACTAAATATGAAATCAATACGTTGCCGGACAATTATAACAGATCATATATTAACATAATTTAGTGAAAAGATTATACAATCAGCAAACTATTCAAAACCTCTCCATTTAGCGTTTCGAGAAAATATTTCAAAATCACAAATTCATATTTCTTTCCAATTCCAAAAATATTGCAAAAATTAAACAAAATCAAAAATTCAAAGTTTTTGCAAACAAAATCCTAAATAAATTTCAAAAATTATTACAAAATCAAAGATTAAAACTTTTTTCAAAAACTCCAAAAATATTGCTTAAATTATAACAAAATCAAAAATTGTAACTTTTTCCAAAATTATAAATATTATAATAAAATCAAAAATTTGAAATTTTTCAAAATTCTAAAAACATTCCAAAAATTCTTACAAAATTCAAAATTGAAACTTTTTTCAAAATTCTAAAAATATATATAAAATTCAAAAATTCTATTTTTTTTTTCAAATTCTAAAAAATTTCATAAATTAGAATAAAATCAAAAATTTAAACTTTTTCTGAATTTTAATAATATAATATTCCAAAAATTCATAAAATTTAAACTTTTTCCAATTCTAAAAATATTGCAAAAATTATAATAATATCAAAAATTGAAACTTTTTCCAAAATTATAATAAAATCAAAAATTTAAAATTTTCAAAATTCTAAAAATATTACAAAAATTCTTACAAAATCAAAAATTGAAACTTTTCCAAAATTCCAAAAATATTTCAAAAACTATAACAAATTCAAAAATTTCCATGTTCAATTATATTTACGTAAACAAACAGCTAAAATTTTTTTTCCAAAAAATTATCTTAAAAAAAAATGAAATCATTTTTTTGACACACTTGACAATATTTTTTCACAAACTTATAATGCAATAAAATTCTCAATAATAATAATTTCATGTTCATTATACATTTCATTTCATACAAATAACTAATTTTATTTTTTTCTAAAAAAATAAATGAAAGTCTTTCTTTTGACGCACTTGACATTATTTTTTGGACTAACTTATAATTCTCAATAATAATAATAAAATTTCATGTCGTACAAATAATTAATTTTATTTTTCCAAAAAATTGGATAAAAAAAATAAATAAAAAACTTTCTTTTGACACACTTGACGACATTTTTTTGACAAACTTATAATGCAATAATTCTCAATAATAATAAAACTTCATTTCAAACAAACAATTAATTTTATTTTTTTCCAAAAAATCGGGTAAAAAATAAATAAAAATCTTTTTTTGACACACTTGACAACATTTTTTTTGGCAAACTTATAATGCAATAATCTAGATTTTGGTCTCGCATACCAATCGCGACCATCAAGATTTCTCCAAATTCAATGTTCCTACTCGTAATCACTTAAAATCAAAGTTTTTTAAGCAAAAAATATGCAAATTTCCTTGTTTTGACAAACTTGACGATTTTTTTGACACACTTCCGGTACAGTTATCGAACACATCGTAATTGGCTATTTCCATTGAGTATACCTATTTTTACTAAAAAAAATTTTGAAATCCGTCCAGCGGTTTTCTAGATTTCGTAGGTTGTGACGGCCGGCAGACAGACATACATTTTTTTTTTTTGCTTTTTTAGAATCAGTAGGTCCTAAAACGTCGAGAAATGCCAAAAAAGTAGGGGTAAGAATTTCACTTTTAGCTCATGAATGTAATACTTAGGTCTTTCAGACCGAAGTAATTAGCTCCGCAAACAAATTGACCCACAAATACGTAAACGATATTTGATAAATAACTGTAATTAATTTTTTTAATTATTGTAAAATGCGTAAGCAAACAAACTAATTTTGTAAACTAATTTATTGAAAATTATTCGCAACAACATTTTAAAAAATGTATTCATGAAATTAGAATTTTTCAAGAAGCGCAAATAATTTTCATATTTTATACTATTATTCAAAGTTGGGCACGTTTGATGGAAATTGCCAATTCCAACTATTAAATTTCTAAGGCAGCAACATTTCTTCTATGGTGAAACAATCAAGCGTTTTTACTATGTTTTAGTTGACAAATTCCATACATTTCTGGTAAACACAATCAAGACTTTTCAAAGTAAATATATGTATGCTCCATCCTTAGAATATACATATATAAAAAAGTGAAACATTGTCTGTCATAGTCAATTTCTCTTTTTTCCATTTTGATTTGTTTTTATTTACAACCACAAACTTTTTTATTAAATTATTATTTAAAAACAATTCTAAATTTAAAATGCCAAAAAAATATTAAATGTTTTCTTCATAGTTGTTGCTAAATTTTATAAAATGAATGAAAATAATTACGAAAATAATTTAAATTTATTGTGTTATTTCCAGTAATTATTTAACTCAAATATTTTATAAAGGACAAGCAATATTTTCTAACGACACGAACAAATATATAAATTATGTAAATATTCTCAAAGTATATTATGAAATTTTGCTCTCAAACTTGTTTCATTATGGACAATATTTTTTTTCATTAATTTACCGTAAAGATAAGTAAATTTTTTATTCATAAGCTTAAAATGTTTGTTTCTAGAAATTGATAGTCTTTTAACAAAACTGTGAATTCAAAAAAACATTAAGATCATATAGGTCGTGAGAGTTTGGTAGTAATTAAGATTAATGGATTCTATACAACGCTTTATCAAATGATTTGGAAATGTCCATGAAGAGAATTATAGAGCAGTAGAAAAGAATATATTTTACAGTATATATTATATTTGCGTACAGTGTTCAGGTCAGTATTGAGATGAAGCCGAGATAATCTGAGGCTAGTGTACAGAGCTCATAAGAGTTTATAATAAGTAATTTTTTGCGAGATTGGCTAGTTAGTTCATCGCGCATCTCTTTTTATTGAAAATGAGCCACGTTCTGATGGTATAATAGCTTTAAGCTCAAGAGCAAGTTTCTTACACATTCATCTAGCAAGCGACTTTATCCAAGACCAAGCTAAAACTTGCTCATTACAAAGAGAACAGAAGTGTGTTTAGGGTTTGCTTTATATAGTACAAATTAAAATTAAAGGGCATGTGTAATAAATAAACATTTAAATAAATACATTATTACATCAACATTGAAATTAAATTTATTTTAATTTTATTCAAGTACATAGGTCGTACCAAAAATATTTATGTAACTTAAATAAAAGGAAAAAAGTGTACAAAATTTTTTCAGTTAAAGTTCTACCACTGTTTCAAAAGAATTTGAGCGTTAAGTGACTGTGAACTGTGAATAACAAAAAATTAATTGCACAAATAATTTTTTTTTATTTATATAATTCTTACAGTAACGTAAAGGTGGGTTTTTTTAATTTAAAATTTATTATTATATATTTTAAAGAACATATGTAATAAATGACTTAAAAAATATTAACACACAAAAATATTGTCGTAATAAGTATTAATAAAAATTAAATAAATTGTAATAAAAATAGTTAACAAAAACAATTTTGAACCAGTTAGGAAGGAATTACCTGAATAGTAATTTATTTGTCCAACAAAGTGTTCGTTGTTCGTTTCTGGGTTTTATTTTAGATAGTTTCAAAATAGACTCAGTTGCAAAAGTTTTTTTGTCATAAGTATTGAATTATTTGCATACATGCATCATAATTTAATATATCCCATATTTTTGAATATTTTGTTGATTCGTTATAATATATTTTTAGAGTGTGCCTAACCGATTCTTAGATTCAATTTAATGTGAATGAATTCTGTGAGGATAACAAATAAAAACAACAAATTTTATTACATTTTTTAGTACAAACATTATGCAATAATTATATCTTTAATATAATTCATATTTTTACCGCAAATAAATAATTTAAAAAGTTTAAGGTTTGAAAACTTTTAAGGAAACTCAATTTTCAACAAATTTGGGATTGGAGTGCTATTTGCAAAATGGGAAATAGTAGAAGAGCAACATATGAGCTGGAGGATGAAATTGTTATTAGTGGAATTGCGGGAAGGTTTCCAGGCTCCAAAAATATTGTGGAACTTGAATATAATCTTTACAATAAGGTATGTTAGAGTTTTTATATTAAGCAATTTTTAATTTCTTACTTTTAAAAAAACTAACTCAAAACTCAATTTATTTGTCAAAATTATTTATATGTACAACAAAATAAACAAATTCAGAAAATAAGAACTTAATCCAAGGAAAAAAAATATCATGTAATAAAGCCTGTAGGCAACCCAAGGTCTACACTATGATATCTTCCACCACGATATTGTATGTTTTTATTTGTTTTCTTCAATTTATCGGAAAATATTTGTCAATATCATGTCTGGGCAAAATATTATCATGATAAAAAACGAAGTGCTTGAAAACAGCCGTTTCATATAAGAGATTAAAACATTGTTTTTTTCGTGAGTAAACATTTGTTTACGAGACGCACGAGCGTCGAGTAAGACATGTTTACGAACGAAAAACGTTTTTATCTCGAGTAGGAAATGTGATTTTATCTATGATAGGATATATATAATCGATATTTACTATAAATTATAAAATTAGAAATCAACAACATAACATTAAAAATTTATAGTTTATAAATCCACAAACTCTATTTATATAATCACTGATGTGATAAAGAAATATTCTAACACAATATTTTAATTTATTGATTTATACAAATTTTATTATAAACCAATTGGATTAACAAAATTAAAATGTGTAATCTCACGGAGTTACGATAAGTACTGACTCTTTATATTTTTATCTTTTTATTCAAAATAACATTACCGGTATATATATTTTAAAAAGTAAAATTACCACACTCAGAGAATTTTGTTAGTAAATTTAATAACCGCCCGTTTTAAAAATGTGTAATAAGTTATTTTATCAATCTAATAACGATTTTTATTAAAGTAATTGCCACATTTGTTCGATTAATACTTTTTGTTATTATTTTAATAAAAATGTTTATCAAAATAAAAATACGGTCAATATTATTTAAAAAATCACAACGGTTGATTAAACTAATAACCAATTCTTATTAAAATGATGAATTCAGACAATCAAATAAAAAATTATGTGATTAACGTAGAACTATTAAAATAAAAACATAAATTATTATTTTTGTAGTTAATTTTAATAACCATTTTATTAGATTAATCATCGACGTTTTTACTTTCAAAACGTAGGTTATTAAATTAATAATAGTATACATTAATCTTACTTTAGGTTATTATTTTTAATAACGATTAATAAAATATTGGTAAGAATCACAGTTTATATCCAGACGCTGAATAAACAACTTTAAAAAATATTTAAAAGTTTTGTGAAAAGTTATAAGTGTTAAGAAAATTGAAAAAGTAAGATTATTTTTTTTACTACTTGCATGGGAAATTTCAATTATTTACTCAAAAACCCAAGACAAAAGTTATTTTTCTCAGCTAAGGTTACTAATAATTATTCCCCACACCTAATAATAAGTACTTTAGCACCTTAGTAAATAATGAAAATATAATTTTTGTTCGTTTGTTAACTGAGTTCATCTTTGAATTTTTTTAGTTTCTTCCTAAAATAATAATAATATATTAAAAAATAATAAGCGTTTTGATTTTATTTTAATAATAATAAATAAGGAATGAATGCAAAAACTTCTTTGCAACTATAGTTTAGTTTATTTGAAATTTTAATTCGTGTTAAACAGAATTCTGTTGAAATTTAGTTTAGTTGTGAGTTGTAGACTAAAAAAATTCTAAATTTGGCTCAACAATATTGAATAGATTTTCAATTCATTTCAATTCATGTCAAAAATAAATAAAAGCTATATTTTTTAATGCAAAGCATATGTGATTTTTATATAGTTTTAAGAAAATTAATTGAAAATAAATTTCTAACTAAGTAGCCCTGAATAATAAATATCCAATACGCAATCCAATGATATGATACACAATGTTTCACCAAATCAAAATTTTTATTTATTCACCATTTGCTTATTAATTGACATTTTATTTTGTGAATAATTAAGAGTTTTAGTGCATTTTTTATATCAAGTAGTAAAAAAAATAGTATATAAACCTCGGTGAAGAAAATTTTCTCCATTTCGGTGCTTAATTCGCTCGAAACTTCGTTTCTCGCGAATTAATATCCACCTCGATGTAGAAAATTTACTTTATCACCTCGGTATATAATGTACTATTGTTAAACGATAACGTTTGGTATGTGAAACTTTGTAAATTTTTGTACTGTCTATGGTGTGGTAAAAATAATTGGTTTTTCAGTTCCTGAAGCAGATTCATCAGACAGAATATGTAGAAATTTTGTTCGATGAACAGAGTAGTTAGGCTAAAATTGAGTCTGCATGGGACAGGACTAAACAACTGAGACTCAGCGACATTTCAAATTTAAAATCAACTTGGGAAATTTTAACCAAATGGAAGTAATTTAAATTACCGCTTGGTTATAAACTGGTAATTAATAATTCAATATTAGTATATTTCAATAACACATTAATTATAATTATAATATATATATATATATATATATATATATATATATATATATATATATATATATATATATATATATATATATATATATATATATATATATATATATATATATATATATATATATATATATATATATATATATATATATATATAATAATTATAATTAATTATAATAATATTCCTTTTAAAATTTTCAGATAGACATTTATTTTAAAGCAATGTTTCCGAAAGCCTGCGATTTTGGTTGTAAATTACCAACCATTTATTCAGAAAACTCATCCCATTTTTGAAGAACAAATTAAAGATGAAAAGTTAAGAGATGTGGTTGAAGAACTTCGCAATACAGAAAATATGACAGAAAGTAAGTTTTTTAAATTTGTTTTTTGGCTCCAAAAACTTGAAAATCACATACAACAGAAGCAGAATTCCATTCAAATTTTACAGCAACAGAATTTTTTGCTGTCAAATTTGTATGAAATTCTGTTTCTGTTTCTGATATATTTGAATACCCGGCTATGAGCTAAAACGATGTTTTTGGACATGTCATTTGTAATTTTTTTGAGTGAAAACAATTAATCCTATTCAATGTTAGATTCTGTAATAATATAATATTTTTCTGTTTTATATTATTTAAATGATATTCTGCTATCAACTTTGTATTTACTGCACCGGATACTCCGTCAAACCAACAAAACTTTATAGCATAAAATTTATAAGAAATACACTGTTCGATATTCTTAAAACAGTTTTGCCATTATAGGCGAAACTGTTCAAAATGATGAAGAGATGTTACAAAAGTATTTCGATAAAAAATAACCAATTCAGCCTCTTTTGTTAATTAGTGGGTCTATAATAAAGCCAACTAGTATGCTTTGATAATGTACGGTATGAAGTTTATACAACATGGAATAGTAGATTCTTGTATGAGCTTAGAATGAAGGCAATTCTTCACGAGGATGAAGTTTCGAGAATCCTCTGAGTGAAGAATTGCCTTCATCCCAAGCAAATACAAGATGCTATTTTATCCACGACTGTAAAATATTTCGTTTAATTTCCAGTTTTGATGCAAAAATTTGTATCGCCATATTGAAATAAAAACATCAAAGATAGCGAAAAACAAAACAAGTTTGTTGTTTAATTTGTTAGGGGAATATTTAATAAACTATAGAGCTGTTAAAGAATTTTAATCAAATTCACTAGTTGTGGAATGAATACAATTACAATGGAAGACATACGCATGGAAAGCATATATTCTTTAGTCGTGGATAAA
Organism: Diogma glabrata; assembly: GCA_963693315.1. NCBI lineage: Eukaryota > Metazoa > Arthropoda > Insecta > Diptera > Cylindrotomidae > Diogma > Diogma glabrata. Next base: position 70,088 of record CAVNZG010000747.1, read on the forward strand.
GTAATTGATGTGTGCTTCAAAATATTTTTTCTATGCAAAAAGTCAATTCACTAGTGAAAAAGAATAACAAATTATAGTTGCTATGGTTTTTCATATAATTTTATAAAGTATTTTAAACAACGTAACCATGAAAAAATAGAATATGAATTTTGAATGTTTTGTTGTCGATTTATAACTTTATAATTTATAGTAAATATCGATTATATGTATACTATCATAGAAAAATTTGCATTTCCTACGCGAGATAAAAACGTTTTTCGTTCGTAAACATGTCTCACTCGACGCTAGCGCGTCTCGTGAACATATGTTTACTCACGAAAAAACAATGTTTTCATCTCTTGTAGGAAAATATACTATTATTTATTCAACTTAAAATATCCGCAATCAGCAACCAATTTTGGAATTTTATCCAAAAGTATTTTTATACATTGAAAGGCGATACAGAAAGAGCATATTATTCGGTCAATTTGTTGATTGATTTGTTAAATTCAAATCAATAATATATATTATTAGTTTAGCTATGTAAATTTATTTTTTAATCAATACAAAATATAGTAAAATATAATAAATATTACTATATTTTTTATTTTATATACGCACATAGACTCCTTTTGTTCTTTTAATTTTTGTCACATATAAATTTAAAAATACTTTAAAGCAAAATTATGAATTATTTTAGAATTAAAACTGTGAAATATAAATACTTTAAGATTAAATGAAAATAATTGAAATAAATAAAATCGTTAATAAAAAATTTATGCTCTCTTTTATTTAAAAAGTGTAAAATATAAGTTCCATTATTAATTTAATAAGTTTCATTATTAATTTAATAACATCTTATTATTGATTAAATAAGAACCTATTATTAGTCTAATTAGATTGTATTATTAATCTGATAACCTAATATTATTTTAAAAACAACTTTATTATTATAATAATATATGTCATTTATCCAAGGGATACCAAATATAAATGTAATCCATTATGTTATTATTTCAATAAGAGTTTTTATAAATATAAAAGCTATCGTTTTTATATTTAAAATTTAATTTTTTTTTGTTAGTAAATATTACGAACAAATAATATTAGTTTAATAATGCCTGTTATTACGAAATTAGTGAAAATAATCACAAGTTGTGATTAGCTGTATAATAATCACCAAATTATTAATCTAATGGCTATTTTGATAGTTTTTAATAACAGAATTCTCTGAGTGCAGTAGGTACAATAATATTTGGTTTCGGTTTTTTTCAATTGTGTAAATTGCAGGGGTGTAGAACCAAGGGTCCTACAGGACTCCCTTCCTTTGAAAAATAAAATATGTACATATAAATGAACATATTTTTATTGACGAGAAAAAAAAACTAAATAATAATATATATTAAACTATTGCAAAATTATGGTTATTGGTGAATTATTATGAGAAACAAAAAAAATTTTTTATTAAATTAATTAATATTCATTGATATTGTTACTGTTTTTATTTGAATTAATATGTTCGTTTGACTTTAAATTAATATGAGAAACCGAATATTAAGTAAGCCGAAATCTAACTTTTCTTGATCCTGGTTGCTTAGCAATTTCGTCAGTCATGTAAGCTGGTTTAAGTCTGTCAATTGAAATAGAAATGTTCTTGCCTTTTACTTCAATAATGAAACTCTTCCGGAAACGCCTGATGACTTTATATGGACCCTCATATGGTGGAGATAAGCCTGTTTTAACTTTATCCACCCTGATGAAAACGAAGTCGCATTCCGTGAGATCTTTCGGAATGTAAATGTTCTTTTGAGGATCCTTCCGGGTATCTTTCGGGATTAAGGATTGCATCCATTGTTTTAAATGTTCCACCAGATCCGATAGTTCGATTGGATGCGAATCCTGTGGTTGTATGAATAGTTCTCCAGGGATCTTCAGGCTTTGTCCGTAGACAAGATCCACAGGAGTACAACCTAGGTCAGCTTTGACCGAAGTCCGAATGCCTAACATGACGATGGGGAGTGTATCACTCCAATTTATTAAGTTTCCATGAGCTTTTAGAAATGCTTTAAGCTGTCGATGGAATCGTTCGATTATTCCATTGGCTTTAGGGTTGTAAGCCGTCGTCCGTAGTTTGTGAGAACCAATGATGCTCAAAAGTTCTTGAAATAACTTCGATTCAAAATTCGCTCCGCGATCGGAAGTTATATTTAACGGCACACCAAATCTAGAAATATGATTTGTTACGAAAGCTTTTGCAACTGTTTCAGCTGATCCATCTTCTAAAGGAATGGCTTCAGGCCATCGGGTGAAACGATCAATGGTCGTCAGGATATAACGATATCCGTGAGAAGGTGGTAAAGGTCCTACCAAGTCCATGTGTATGTGTTCGAATCTGGCCGTGGGAACAGGAATTTGTCCAAATTCGGAATGAGTGTGACGATGAACCTTAGATCTTTGACATGGTAAACATGTCTTAGACCAAAATTCAACATATACGTTCATTGACGGCCAGAAGTATCGTTTAGTGACCATTTTTCGTGATGCTCTAGTTCCAGGATGGGAAAGATTGTGTAGCGAATCGAAAACTGAACGTCTCAGGGGCTCAGGTATGTAAGGGCGTAACGAGTTAGTCGAAGTTTCGCACCAAATCGGTTTTTTCGAATGATTGGTTGAGATGGGTTCTAACTTACGCTTAGATCCTACGATTTTAGGGTTATTAATAAGATTGTAGAGTTCTGTATCGGACTCTTGAAGTTCGATGAGTTTATCAACATCTAACCCAGTAAAATTAATAGCCATTTCCTCAGTTCGTGAAAGTGTATCGGCCACTACATTTTTCGTACCAGAGATGTGCCGAATATCTGTTGTGAACTGGGAAATAAAATCCATATGACGTGCCTGGCGAGGACTTCTCTCTGTCTTTGAGGCGATTGATGTTACCAAAGGTTTGTGGTCAGTGAACACTGTGAACAAACGACTTTCTATAAAGTAACGAAAATGTTTTATGGCTAGAAAAATAGCTAATAACTCGCGGTCAAAGGTAGAATATTTTTGCTCTGCAGGCGAGAGCTTTTTGGAGAAAAATCCTAAGGGTTGCCAACATCCTTTATTTAATTGTTCGAGTACTGCTCCTGTTGCAGTACCTGAAGCATCCGTTTTGATACAAAAGCTTGAATTTTGTAACGGATGATCCAAGAGGGTGCAGTTTACAAGCGCCAGTTTGACTTGATCAACAGCAGTACTGCATTGGAGAGGCCAGAAAAAACTGACTTTTTTTAATCTTGGCTAGTTCAGCGAGGTAGCCGTGAAGTGGAGCTATTAGTTCGGCTAAGTGTGGTATAAATCTATGGTAATAATTTACCATACCCACAAATCGTTGAACTTGTCGAACTGATGATGGCTGAGGAAAATCTTTAATGGCCATGATTCGATCTGGGGAGGGTTTTACGCCATCCCTTGTGATTTCATCGCTTAAAAAATCTAAAGAAGTTACACCAAATACGCACTTAGAAAGTTTGATTTTAATATCATAATCAGTAAATCTTTGAAAAGTAGGCGTAAATGTTTTTGGTGTTCCTCAGGGGAAACGTCGTCAATATACACAAATACGAAGTTCAGTCCTTTGACCACTTCGTCCATAAAACGCTGAAAAGTCTGAGCTGCGTTTCTCAGACCATAAGGCATTCTAAGGAATTCGAAAAGACCAAAAGGGTCTAGTAATTCTGTTGGCCCTTTAACGGAGCCACGTATAATTGTTGGACCTTTGTTACTAGATATGTTATTCAAAGAAGTACTAAATATATTATTCAGAAAAAATTCTGTACAAATAAACGGGATAGCCGTGTTGCCCCTACATAAACCCGGTCTTGGGAACCTCTTATATACACTGACGGCTCTAGCCTAACATTCCCAGACGGAAATCAAAATTTGAATTCAATTCAAAATAAAAATAAATATATATATATATATAAAAAAACTTCAATAATGGAATATAATATATGTATAAAAATATTGATAAATATAATTTGTATAAAAACCTTATTTTATATTTCTGTGGATGCTGTTTCCACCAGTTGCAATACCACGCTCCAAAGTTGTTGAATTTTGATCTGGATAAGCAGAGATATTATTTCGGATACCAAGTGAACTCCTTTAAGCCAATATTTGCTTAATTCCTGATTTGAAATATTAGAATATCCATTTGAAACTACGGCACCACTACTATTGTTGTTATTATTATTCAAAACATTGACATCTTTTTGATAATCCAAATTTGTATTATATATTGAAAAAAACATCTGGTGTCACATGATGAAACATTTTCATTAATGTTAACTTCTTATAAAGTGGACAATTACAAGTCACAACTGGCCATAATAAATCTTTTTTATTGTATTTTTATTAATGTTTACAACCATAATAACAATAATAATTTCATTTCAAATTATAAATTTGACTTATATTTTTAGTATTTGATGTTTTTTTATTATTTCACATCATATTAATTAGCAATTAATTTAAAAGAGCCAACACATATATTAACACCTTAATGAATCTACTCAATTTTTTTCTAAAATCAACTCTGAAAATATTTGGTTGAAGCACAAATATGGAATGCATTTTTAAAAAAATGTGTTTTAGTTTGTTACATCTTCCGATGTCAAAACAAATCGTGTAATACTGAAAATTCAGCAAAGATTAGCAACGACATCTGTTCGTTAGAATTGGAAATAAAATTGAGTACGTTCGTTTGCTTTTTATAGTATATTCGAAATTTAACTAGCAGTTAAGTATTAGAAAATTTTGAAATTATTATTAATGTAAAAATGAACGGAAACCAATGAAATATATTTTTATTGAATTAGAAAACGAAGATGAATTTGGTTTTATTATTGTTTTGCGAATATTGCGAACGTTACACCATGAATTCAAGGTAAAAACCAAGATTTTTACTCTTGAAATCACAAAAACGTCGCCAACCCCTCCATGACAGAAAACCACCGAACTACTTCCACCTATTAAACTGTATCTGGGATCGAGATACCCACAGTCACTGGCGTCAAGACCGATGACCGGTTCCAACACTCATGAGGTCCTTAGGAACTTCACTGAGTATTGAGACCGACCATCCATCCGAACATCAGCACCATGGACACCCCGATACAACCAGTAAGTATGACCTGAAGATGTGAACCCAAGAGACGACAATCAGCCAGAGGAACAACCCTACCTAACGAAAAGACATCATTCCCTGATGTCTTTCGCGTGATGGACTCCAAGATTCTTACCGCTCATATCTATGCACTCGTAGAGTACATTTCCAATCTTAGTCTTAATCATTGCAGGTAAGAACTTTGGAGCCAATTTTGCCGAGAATTTTTTTGTAGCGTCACTCAAATGATGTTGCCGTACAAACACACGTTGTTGTGGTTGAAAAGTCCGTAGTTTAGATCGCAGGTTATACTGATGTTGCGACTTTTTGAAGGCTGCTTTTAAGTTTTCCTGAACCCGGTTCCTAAGCAGAGTCAAATGATCAGAGCGTTTTAATTCCTCACCAGCATCTTCACCAAGCTGGTGTAGTGATCTCAACAATTGGTAAGTATTTCCATCCGATATTGGATGTTGACCAAATAATAAATAGTACGGTGAGTACTTGGTAGCAGAATGTACTGCAGCCCGCAGTGCATATGCGATTTCACCAATTTGTGAGTCCCACTTGGTATGTTGACCTTTTATGAACGCTCGAATTGCTGCTAGAACCGACCTATTGACCCGCTCTGACGCGTTGCTTTGAGGACTATAGACACCGGTCCTAATGTGTTTAATGCCGAAATCTGACAAAAGATTTTGAAAGTTCCTACTAGTGAACTGTTTGCCATTGTCACTGTGTAGAAACTCTGGTACCCCATATGTAAGAAACACTTCATTCCTTAGAAAAGCATTCACCTTCGGTGAAGTTGCGTTTCTAAGTGGTTTCAGTAGTACAAACTTCGTAGCATGATCCAGAACTATCAATAACACCGTATTCCCAAGTGTAGAACGAGGGTACGGTCCCAAAAAATCTATATAGACTCTCTGCCATGGACGTGCTGTTTCGAATTGATATTGCATCGGAGGACGCAATATCTGATTCGTGGCTTTTGTTTGTTTACATGTGTCGCAGGACACAACATAGTTGTGTACCTGTGACGCCATGCCCGGCCAATAATAAAGACGTCGAAGTAATTCTAAAGTCTTTTTAACACCCCCATGAGCAGCAGTACTATCATCATGATGTTTCTGAATCATGTTGGAAGTCATCGGTTTTGGTACCCAGAGTTTCCACACAGGAACATCGTTGGGTATTGCATCAGGTCTTGGCTCAATACGTATGTATAGCTTATCATCCACGACTTTAACTGATGGAAAGTCCTTAGGAGATGATTGAACTTTAGCTATCATATCCGTATATTCGTTGTGCCGATAACCTTCATTGTCGATTTTAATGTCGTTAATGTGATGTGTTAAAGCTTCCGTCAATTCTTCATGTGTATCGTCATAAAGACGAGATAGAGCATCAGGGACTATATTTTGGGTACCTTTTTGGTGGACAATGGTAAAATCCATATGTTGGAGTTTTAGGCTCCACCTAGCCAGACGACCACTCAAGTCTTTCTGTGACATAAGCCACTTCAGACTTGAGTGATCAGTCACAATTGTGAATCGGTGACCTTCAACATAGCCCCTGAATTTCTTCACACTCAGAATTGCCGCAAGACATTCAAGCTCAGAAACTGAGTAATTTCTCTGAGCTTTGTTAAGTTTCTTCGACAGGAAGGCTATCGGACACTCTTGTCCGTCAGTATCAACCTGATACAACACACTACCTATCCCTGTCAGACTCGCATCGCATCTAATAAAGAACTCTTTATTATAGTCAGGGTTTACTAATACTGGTGCTGTAGTCAGCAATCGTTTTAAATTTTCAAAAGCAGCTTGCGCTTCTAATGTCCATTTCAATTTTCCCGAACTCTTTTTTAATAAATCTGTAATCGGTGATACCACGCTTGCATAGTTTGGTATGAAACGTTGGTACCAACCAGCCATTCCCAATAGTCTACGTATTTGTTTTACTGTAGATGGAGCTGGATACTCTGCTACAGCTCTTACCTTGTCAGGGTCTGTTCGAAGACCATCTTCACCGACCAAAAATCCCAAGTATTTCACCTCTCTCAGAACAAATTTACTTTTCTTGAGGTTTATTGTTAACCCAGCCGCTCTTAACAATGAAGAGACTTTGGACAGCAATTCCATATGTTCCTGGAACGTGGAAGAGACTACCAATAGATCATCTAAATAAACAAAGACATTTTCGTGATATTGATGTGGTATCACTTTGTGCATTAGCCGACACATTGTCTGGGGAGCATTGCACAATCCAAAGGGCATAACCCGGAATTGATACAATGGACGACCAGGCACTGTGAAGGCTGTCTTGTCTCTAGATGCTTCTGCCAGAGGAATCTGCCAGAAAGCATCTTTGAGATCAATACTTGAAATGTACTTTGTGCTATTTAGACGACCTAGTAAGCCATCAATCAAGGGAAGTGGGTAAGCGTCCTTTTTCGTTAGTGAATTGACACGACGGCTATCAATACATAATCTGTTTTTACCAGATTCTTTTTGTACCAAAACCACTGGCGAGCACCAAGAACTGTTACTCTCTTCGATCACGCCCATTTGAAGCATTCGGTCGAGTTCGGCATAAACCTTTAGTTGAACAGCCGGCGATGTGGGATAGTGCCTCTGTTTAACAGGTGCATTATCACCAACATCGATAACATGTTCAACCAAAGAAGTCTTTCCGAGCCCAGACACTTCAAATGACGGGAAAGAATCCTTGATCATATCCAGTTCTCGTTGCTGGTCAGTGGTGAGGTTATGTATATTCAAAGTTATTGGCTCTGTACGAGTCAGTTCACTAACAAAAGAAGGTACAATACCGAATTTCTCCCAGAAATCTATGCCCAGGTAGAGCTCTTCTCGTAAACCAGGGACAATATGAAACCGCATTGGTTTAGTGGAGCCATTCACGGTTATTGGAATTTCGATGTAACCCAAAATTTTATTTGCAGTACCATCCGCCGTACGAATACACGAAGTGTATTTACGGTAGGTTGTACCTGATGATTCCAATAATTCCAAGGAATTTCTTCCAAGTATTGTGATTGACGCTCCACTATCCAATAATCCTGAAATATGTTTGTCCAAAATCCTAATTGTCAATCGCGGCCGAGGATCCTTTGTTTCTGAAAGGATAGATGAAATACAAGCTTTACGAAATAATTTCCTCATCCTCCAATATCTAATGTTGCGTTCAAGACGTCTAAAATATGTGTGATGTAATGATGGGAAATTAAATGTACTAGGTGATTTTATTCTGTTTTCCTTGGTGGTGGATCGTTCTGCGTTCCTACATCTCTCGTCGATTTCTTCGGGCTCACTGGATGTTGAACCGAGGGTACCATCCCCGAAGCATGTACTCTCGGACGGTAGTTTACCGACGGGTGACAATATGAACAATTTGCGTAAATAACGTCCGGTTTGTTACATTTCCAGCAATACAATTTTATCCGATTCTTAGAGCAATCAGGAGCTCGATGACCGTTTACTCCACATCTGAAACATACTATTGGTTGTCTGGATATTGATGGACCAGGTTGACTGTTGTCAGATGTTATGCTAGGTCGCTGCAATATCCGTCTCTGTGTTGAATCCACCGCATCAATATATCCATGTTGTTCTGGTTCAGCATCCACCTCATAATCATCCATCTGTTGTACCTCGCTAATTCTTAAATTTGATGTTCTGGTTGGAACTGGTGTGGACCACAAACGTTCAAACTTCTGACATAAAGTCCGAAGTTCATCAATAGAATGTATTGTTGCAGCCAGTGTAGCATTTTTGAGCTCCACACTCAGTCCCTCCCGAGCAATCTCTAGCATTTCACGGTCAGCAAATGGACGTGCTAAGCGACGGTTTAACGAACCAATCTCCACCAGATACTCGTATACGCTCTCCTTTGACTTTTGTTTGCGGTTCAGAAGAACTCGCAAGATCGCCTTATCATCAGTGAGCGTACCGAAGGTTTGTAGGAGTCCCTCCCTGAGCACTGGATAGGTCACCACCTCATATTCATGAGTTAAGTTCAAATAGTATCTGTCGGCAGCCCCCTTGAGATACCGTGGAACGATAGACCTAAGGTCGTCCCAATTCACACGGTCCCTCCTGGCAGCCGCCTCAACTCGGTGAACAAACTCATGAACATCAGGAGAGTGACCATCTCCTGTGAAGGTTGGAACCCAATTTGAGTCATAACGACTCAAATTGTTCCCACGAACCCCTCGGTACTCCACTGGTGCTAACGCTGGAGCCGCGTCACGCCATACCTGAGGAGGTTGGTTGTATGGTGGTGGTGCTGTAAGTGGAGCTTGTGGATATATTGGTAGTGGTTGTACTAATGCTGGATTGTTATGTGTGTGTTCAGATTGGAGAGATGGACCCAATTGTGGTATTGCAAAGTCCTCTGCCCAATTGTTCCCCCTGAAGTTCACCCCCCGAACCAGACATTCGATCTGTAGTTCGGTGGGTTCCAAACCATAGAACGGATGGTCAACGTCTAGTTGGCTTGACATTTCGATGGTAAAATTTATAAAGTCCAGAATTCGCAAACACTAACAATACTAAAACCAATTCCGACAAAAAAATGTAGCTAGTACGCTGTAAAAGTGAAAACAATGAAAAACGCAAAACGAAAAAAAAACAACGAACGCCCCAAAAAAAATTTTGTAAAAACAAACTTGTAAAGGAACAAAAAAAAACACTGTCGCCGCTAATCTTTACTTCACCTTTCACAAAAATTCCTATAATATTGTATATAAAAATATAATTTATTTATTTAATTTCAGATATACTGAAATATATATATATACCTAAAATTAGTTATTGACGATAGCACCCCTAAAATATGTTTATTTATTTTTTTTAAAAAATTGAAAAAAATAAAAAATATTCAAAAGAATGTTTATTTATCGGATGCACCGTCTTAACTTTCATTTATTTATTTTTTTTCTTAAAAAAACAAAGAATATTTATTTATATCTTGACGTAAAGCTTAATTAAGAAAATTTATTTTATTTAGCTACCTAAAATTAACTTAAATTTAAAAAAAATTATTTATTTAATAAAAATTATTTATTTAGTTTTTGAAAAATTTGTTTGATTTATTTTATTTTTATTTAATAATATAAGAGATTCCCAAAATCAAGATTCGTCTGGAGACAACTGTAAAAAGTAAGTATGGTTACAATATCCATTTTGTTTAAATTTGAAATATCGCGTTCGCGAGCCCACTCCAACAATGCATGTGAGAACTGACTAGAAAAGCCCCTAACGACCAGATTCTACAGAACAGATTCTCCCCAACCTAATAAAACAATCACAACTGTCACGATTAGACCTCAGGTCCATTTCTACTGACCCAGTTGTGCTTGTTTAACCTAAAAATAAATTACACCTAAACCTAATGCGAAAGTTGAAGAACGCTCCCGAGCACCAGACTTCAAACCTTAAACTCTATGAAAATTATTCTATTGTAATACTAAGTGGAAAAATGGAAAAGTTTTTTGAATTTGTATGAGGTGAAGCCTCTGATCCTGAAAGCAAAGTATAATTGGTTCTTCTCTTCATTACACCGAAGAAGCCTCTGAGCAAAGAATGGTACTAATGGTACTCCTCGTCCCTGAGAACTTCCTCGCCGAATGAAGAGAAGAAACCAATGTTCTTCGATCGCATAACCCCGATGGCCATAGGCGACCTAAGAACGTCATCATCGTTAAGGGCAGTAGCCCCATGGATGGCTTGTTAGGCCTACCGCTGAGAAAAATTATATTTATACACTAATACAACAAAAAAAATTCCAAAAAAAAACTTTTTACAAGAAATGTATATTAACACGTAAACCAAACTGGTTTACAACGCCCAGTTTATAATAACTGGTTAATCCACAAAAAATTTCAACACAAACCAAAAACTGGTTTTCAAAAAAAAAATAATATTCCGGTTGGCAACGCCCAACCTGAAAATATTTTCCCGCCGAAAATATCTTTTACTAAAAATAATAAAAAAAACCCAGGGTTTCGTTTCGGCTGCCACTTCTAGTAATTCTGTTGGCCCTTTAACGGAGCCACGTATAATTGTTGGACCTTTGTTACTAGATATGTTATTCAAAGAAGTACTAAATATATTATTCAGAAAAAATTCTGTACAAATAAACGGGATAGCCGTGTTGCCCCTACATAAACCCGGTCTTGGGAACCTCTTATATACACTGACGGCTCTAGCCTAACATTCTCAGACGGAAATCAAAATTTGAATTCAATTCAAAATAAAAATAAATATATATATATATATATATATATATAAAAAAAACTTCAATAATGGAATATAATATATGTATAAAAATATTGATAAATATAATTTGTATAAAAACCTTATTTTATATTTCTGTTGATGCTGTTTCCACCAGTTGCAATACCACGCTCCAAAGTTGTTGAATTTTGATCTGGATAAGCAGAGATATTATTTCGGATACCAAGTGAACTCCTTTAAGCCAATATTTGCTTAATTCCTGATTTGAAATATTAGAATATCCATTTGAAACTACGGCACCACTACTATTGTTGTTATTATTATTCAAAACATTGACATCTTTTTGATAATCCAAATTTGTATTATATATTGAAAAAAAACATCTGGTGTCACATGATGAAACATTTTCATTAATGTTAACTTCTTATAAAGTGGACAATTACAAGTCACAACTGGCCATGATAAATCTTTTTTATTGTATTCTTATTAATGTTTACAACCATAATAACAATAATAATTTCATTTCAAATTATAAATTTGACTTATATTTTTAGTATTTGATGTTTTTTTATTATTTCACATCATATTAATTAGCAATTAATTTAAAAGAGCCAACACATATATTAACACCTTAATGAATCTACTCAATTTTTTTCTAAAATCAACTCTGAAAATATTTGGTTGAAGCACAAATATGGAATGCATTTTTAAAAAAATGTGTTTTAGTTTGTTACATCTTCCGATGTCAAAACAAATCGTGTAATACTGAAAATTCAGCAAAGATTAGCAACGACATCTGTTCGTTAGAATTGGAAATAAAATTGAGTACGTTCGTTTGCTTTTTATAGTATATTCGAAATTTAACTAGCAGTTAAGTATTAGAAAATTTTGAAATTATTATTAATGTAAAAATGAACGGAAACCAATGAAATATATTTTTATTGAATTAGAAAACGAAGATGAATTTGGTTTTATTATTGTTTTGCGAATATTGCGAACGTTACAAGGGACTGTAATCGCTGTTTTGTGAATGTCTTCCGCAGCAACTGGGATTTGATGGTAAGCACGGACAAAATCGATTTTTGAAAACATAGTGCATCCGTTAAGATTCATGGAAAAGTCCTGTATGTGTGGTATGGGGTATCGATCTGGAATAGTAACATCGTTCAAACGTCGATAGTCCCCGCACGGTCTCCAGTCATTTGGCTCTTTCTTCGGAACCAAATGCAGTGGAGATGATACACAAGATGAGGAAGGTCTAATCAATCCTAACTGTGCCATGTGTGAAAACTCATCTTTGGCTATGTTGAACTTTTTAGCTTCCAGTCGCCGTGGTCGTGAAAAATGTAGTTGTCCTACTGTAGTAATTCTATGTACCACGGTGTGTTTGACTGGGGCGTTGAATTTGGTCAGAAAGTCAGCACCTATAATAGGTTTACTAACTGACGCTACGACAATTGAGTGTCGTAATTCTCTGCGGAGACTCAAATCTAAGTTCATTAATTTAGAACCATAAGTGTGAATCTGAGATCCATTAGCGGCTGTGAGGACATTGTGTTCGTCTTGAACTAAATTCGAAAAAGGTCGACATGGGATTACTGATACATCAGCGCCCGTGTCGATGAGGAATTATAGTTTGGTGTTTTTGCACCGGACGAACAGACGGCTTGAAGTCTGTATCCCAGCGTTAGCCGCATTTACGTTGGGACTTATTAGTTTCCCGAATTTTGTGTTTTTTGTAGGGTTTGGCGATTTGTAGGAACATTTTCCTACACATCGTTTAGCCCTTGGTCCAAATTTTCGGTGGAACCAACAAAGGTTACAAGAAGGGGTAGTGGGATCACGTACTGCTTCCCAAACTCTGTCCGCGATAGGCGGGAGATCTTGTATGTCATCACTCTCAATTGAGACGACAACAGGCTTTACAGTAATTGGTAAACGGGCAATCCATAACTTTTTAACGAGCTCTGGATTTACCGCGGAGGAATCACCAGCTATTTGTAGCAGCTGGTCGTAGAAGCTTGAGGGTTTTTGGTTCCCCATCTCTACGGTTTGAAGAAGTTTTTCGATCCGCACCTGTTCAGATTGGGTTGAATGACTGATTATTTCAATCTTCAACTTATTGTACCAATCCGTTGTTGGAGGGTTAAGTAATATGTTACGTATGAGAGATAACACCCGAGGCTTGAGAACTGCTAAAACAGCAGCATATTTCTGACGATCATCAGTCACATCCCTTGTCGCGAAAATATTTTCGATTTGCAAAAACCATAAACCGGGATCAGATTCTATAAAATCCGGTAGTGGTATTTGAGAACTTGCCATAATGGATGCTCTACCAGAAGAGTCAGACTTTGGTCTTGATGGTTGCGTGACGGATGATTTTCCAAAAACAACACCTGATCGCGTTGTTTTTTCTGATTTGGAATCGGAATCAGATTCACGATCACTCATTTAGTGATTTAAATATATAAAAAGAATTAAATATTCGATAGTCACGACTGTTTTCTAATAGAAAATATAATACGTTAATATGTATGCATGTATATATAACAGCTTGGTAAAAAAACAAATTCAAAATCAAAACCAACGATTGATTCGTAAATACGTTCCAAAAAAAAAATCTTTTTTTTATAATTTTTTTTTTGTTCCAACAATTTAATAAATTCACCTATATGTATATACTTTTGTTTTAATTTAATTTATTCGTAATAGAATTTAATAAAGTCACCCATACAAATTTTTAATAAATGACGTTTTCTTTCTTTATCGTAATTCTTCAAAAACTCTCACAAAAATAAGTATATAATATACATATATATATCACCATTTCAACCTGTATTATTTTCCTATTTAAATATTATGTGCATCTTCAATTGATAAAACAAAACAAAAAAGTCCAGCGGCAGGTATATCTGCTAGAAAAAGGTAGATTTCTTGATCAGACAGATATGCATACAAGTAGAATCAATGTATCAAATTAGTTGAAATCAAAAAACTAAATAGAAACGGAATTATCCAACAAATTTCACAAAAGACATTCAGTACATTAACCGAAACTACTTTATGCAATTTCGGAACAGTTTTGTTTAATTTGGTTAAAATTAGTCATAACAAATTAAATCCACCAAAGATCAAACAAACGTCCAACAAAGATCAAAAGAACTAAGTGACAACTACAATTATACCATCACACATAATTTATAATCAAACATTATTAAACAATTACTTCGGTGTGAAAGACCTAAGTATTACATTCATGAGCTCAAAGTGAAATTTTTACCCCCACTTTTTTTGACATTTCTCGACGTTTTAGGACCTCCTGATTCTAAAAAAGCAAAAAAAAAAAAATGTATGTCTGTCTGTCTGTCATTACCTACACTGCAGGGAAAACGGCTGGAGGGATTTCAAAATTTTTTTTTCTAAAAATAGGTATTCACAAGATGCAGGTCCGAAAGGACGCTGTGTTCGATAACTGTACCGGAAGTGTGTCAAAAAAATCATTATGTGTGTCAAAAATAGCAAATTTTCATATTTTTGGCTTAAAAAACGTTCATTTTAAGTGATTACGAGTAGGAACATTAAATTTGGGGGAACCTTGATGGTCGGGATTGGTATGTGAGATCAAAAACTAGATTATTGCATTATAAGTTTGTCAAAAAAATATTGTCAAGTGAGTCAAAAGAAAAATTTTTATTTTTTTTTACCTAATTTTTTGGAAAAAAAATAAAATTAATTGTTTGTTGGAAATGAAATTTTATTATTATTATTGAGAATTATGGCATTATAAGTTTGTCAAAAAAATGTTGTCAAGTGTGTCAAAAAATGTCAAATCATTTATTTTTTAGCCAATTTTTTGGAAAAAAATGTACTTGTTTTTATGACGTAAATGTAATTGAAAATGAAAATATGGAGGGGCTGAAATCTCACAGCTCTGAGATATCAAGACTTCGGTCTGGGTTAAGGATTTTGATATAGTTTTCGGCAAAAAACTTTTATGAGGACATGGTTTTTAGTTTTGGGCAGCGATGTATATCAAACATAACTCTTTGTTAAAGTACAAGTATTTTTTATCTCTGTTTAAAAATTTATTACAAAACTAACACGAAACATCAATACGTTGCCGGAAAATTATAATCAAAATTCCAAAAATATTGTTAAATTAAATAAAATCAAACTTTTACAAAATTCCAAAAATATCCCAAAAATTAGAATAAAATCAAATATTTAAATTTTTTATAAATTCCAATAATATTTCAAAAATTCTTAAAAATTCAAACTTTTTCCAAAATTCTAAAAATATTGCAAAAATTATTACAAAATCAAAAATTTAAAAATTTTTTCAAAATTCCAAAAATTATAATAATATCAAAAATTAAAAATTTTTCAGCATTCTAAAAATATTCCAAAAATTCTTACAAAATCAAAAATTAAAAATTTTTCCGAAATTCTAAATATATTGCAAAATACAAAATCAAAAATACAAACTTTTTCAAAATTCCAAAAATTATAATAATATCAAAAATTAAAAATTTTTCAGCATTCTAAAAATATTCCAAAAATTCTTACAAAATCAAAAATTAAAACTTTTTCCGAAATTCTAAATATATTGCAAAATACAAAATCAAAAATACAAACTTTTTCAAAATTCCAAAAATATTTCAAAAACTATAACTAATTCAAAAATTTCCATGTCCAATTTCATTTTAAATTACATATACGTCATAAAAACAGCTACATTTTTTTTCCAAAAAATTGGCTAAAAAAATAAATTAAATCATTTTTTGACACACTTGACATTATTTTTTGACAAACTTATAATGCCGTAATTCTCTATAATAATAATTAAATATCATGTCATACAAACTATAAATTTTATTTTTTTCTAAAAAAAATTGGCTAAAAAATAAATAAAAACCTTTTTTTTGACACACTTGACAACATATTTTGACAAACTTATAATTCCATAATTCTCAATAATAATAATAAAATTTCATTTCAAAGAAACAATTTTATTTTTTTCCAAAAAATTGGGTAACAAACTAAATAAAAATCTTTTGACACACTTGACACCTTTTTTTTGACAAACTTATAATGCCATAATTCTCAATAATAATAATAAAATTTCATTTCAAACAAACCATTTTGTTTTTTCCAAAAAATTGGGTAAAAAAATAAATAAAAATCTTTCTTTTGACACACTTGACAACATTTTTTTGACAAACTTATAATGCCATAATTCTCAATAATAATAATAAAACTTCATTTCAAACAAACAATTAACTTTATTTTTTTTCCAAAAAATTAGGTAGAAAAATAAATAAAAATCTTTCTTTTGACACACTTGACAACATTTTTTTGACAAACTTATAATGCAATAATCTAGTTTTTGATCTCACATACCAATCCCGACCATCAAGATTTCTCCAAATTTAATGTTCCTACTCGTAATCACAAAAAATGAACGATTTTTAAGCCAAAAATATGAAAATTTGCTATTTTTGACACACATAATGATTTTTTTGACACACTTCCGGTACAGTTATCGAACACAGCGTCCTTTCGGACCTGTCCCTTGTGAATACCTATTTTTAGAAACAAAAATTTTTGAAATCCCTCCAGCGGTTTTCCCTGCAGCGTAGGTAATGACGGCGGACGGCCGGCCGGCCGGCCGGCAGACAGACATACATTTTTTTTTTTTGCTTTTTTAGAATCAGGAGGTCCTAAAACGTCGAGAAATGTCAAAAAAAGTGGGGGTAAGAATTTCACTTTGAGCTCATGAATGTAATACTTAAGTCTTTCAGACCGAAGTAAAACATGGAAATTTTTGAATTTGTTATAGTTTTTGAAATATTTTTGGAATTTTGAAAAAGTTTGCATTTTTGATTTTGTAATAATTTTTGCAATATTTTTAGAATTTCGGAAAAAGTTTTAATTTTTGATTTTGTAAGAATTTCTGGAATATTTTTAGAATTTTGAAAAATTTTGAATTTTTGATTTTATTATAATTTTTGGAATTTTGAAAAAAGTTTTAATTTTTGATTTTGTAATAATTTTTGCAATATTTTTAGAATTTTGGAAAAGTTCGAATTTTTAAGAATTTTTGGCATATTATCGGAATTTAGAAAAAGTTTAAATAATTGATTTCATTCTAATTTTTAGAATATTTTTGGAATTTTGAAAAAGTTTGATTTTATTTAATTTAACAATATTTTTGGAATTTTGATTATAATTTTCCGGCAGCGTATTGATGTTTCGTGTTAGTTTTGTAATAAATTTTTAAACAGAGATAAAAAATACTTGTACTTTAACAAAGAGTTATGTTTGATATACATCGCTGCCCAAAACTAAAAACCATGTCCTCGTGAAAGTTTTTTGCCGAAAACTATATCAAAATCCTTTACCCAGACCGAAGTCTTGATATCTCAGAGCTGTGAGATTTCAGCCCCTCCATATTTTTAATTTAAAATCATCTTTGTGTTGTATTTTTTTGTTCTCATTTAATCTTTTTTCAAATACATAGTTTACTTAGTGAAAAAAAATTAAAAATACAAACAAAACATATGATAATTTTCCTTTGGTATTAAATGGCTTGAGATTTGTCTGTAATAGGTGCATTATATTGCTTATAAAAATGGAACCTTTTGGGTTAGAAAGCTGGAATTTTGTGAGGCTATAGTTTAAAAATTGTCTTAAAAGTTAAGATGTATTTAAATAACATAAACTCAAACATGATGAAATCATTGCCTTTTGCGTTTGTTTTCATTTCAACAGACCTGGGGCCTCAACCTTTAAACCTGAATTATTTTTTTTTTAAATTTTGGAAAGATTTATATTGAAACTTTGTGTAAAAAAGTTTTCAAGTGTGAGCTTGCCATTTTCAGCTAGATCAAGGACAAAAAAGATTGGCAAATTTTTAAAACAGCTGATTTTGCAGGAACCTAAAATGTCAAAGTTGTTATTTGGATAAAAATGATAGAAATATGTTCAAATATTCAATATTTATAAATTTAATTAAAATATTATGATTCAAACGGAAGTTATAGCGCCCTAGATTATTCGACATTTTAGGCTCTAGTCGCTTAACTGGTACCCGGATATGGCCAGTTCACGAACTTGTCCAATACATTATTTGCCGGAACACACACAAAAAATTATTTTGGTGTAGGTCGAAAAATGCGACCGTGAGAGTTATGGTTGAGCTATTTATAGAGGAGCTTTCCCTATACATTTATAGCATACCCACTGAATAGACCCTAGTTCAATTTGCTTAAATAAATTCTGTGATATTTCCGCACAGCTAATATGATAATCCTTGTGGCATAATGAACATTTAAGGCCTTTTTTATGACGAGTTAATGCTTTTGTACGCTTATTGCAGACCATCGCGATTAGTGTTCCTGATTTCTCGACTTTTAAATTTCTCGAGAAAGAAAACTAAAAATACATATTTTTCGAGAAATCTCGAGATCTCGAGAAATATATTTTCTTAGAATTCTTTGTTTATAACGTCAAATTGAAAACCAATGTATCTCTACACTTATTTTTTAACTATGCATATTAAATGAAACAATTTTTTTAATTGTAAATAATAAATTTAATAATTCCGAACAACTTCCATTTACAGGGATTAAGCCCAAATTATCCGATTCAGTGATATTATAATATATTTGAAGATCCATAAATCTTTTGTTGTTGACTTCAATCCATTCGTCTAGGGATATGAAATTTTTGGTACTGTTTTTAATAAATTAATTTTATTTAGCAACTAAAGCTTTTAGTTTCGAAAAACTTAATGATTAGTTCTTTTACATTTGAAGGATTTTTCGGAAAATTGTTTGTCGAATAAAGCTGTTTTTTGTAATTCTGTGGAAAGAAAACCCATCAACAGCCACTAATTGAGCAATTGCTTCACTCATCGACGGACACTGCCTTGACATGAATTTATCGATATTTTGCATATCGTTGATTTGCATATCACTGAATACTTCTTCCACCTGTGCCCAACTCTGGCTGTTTTCTTTTCAAAGAATGTATGGCATTGAAATGTCGATGAAGACCAGTAGTTGCAGATCCTTACAATAATATCGTTTTACCACAAATATTGCAGTTTTAATGAATCCTTATTGTTTTTGGTAAAATGTTTCCAAACATCATTGTATTGATTTGGGCTGAAATTTGATGAAAATGGTTAAATTTTTTAAAACAATTTTACTTACTATATATATGTTGTTTCTTGAAATTTTTTGGTTGTTGATTGTTTTGCATTTCATACAAAATGTCAAACTATTTAAAATGCAATGGTGCATAATTCTACCTTACCGTAATTTTAGTTCTCTTTTGTTCCGAAAAGCGCCAACATTTATATTTTTGATTGTTTTTAGCAAAGTCGACGTTTAATTTTTTAAATAAAGGAAACATATTTTTCTCGCGAAAAATAAAAAATTTTTCGAGATGGGAGATGGAGGTTAGATTTTTGTTAAATTTCTCGAGAGATTCTCGAGAAACATTTCTCGAGAAGAAACACTAATCGCGATAATGGATTGATTATTACGAATTGAATAGTAATATTTTGTTTTTTGATTTTTTCACTCAAATTTTAGATACCGATATTCCAATTAACACAAGAATAAAAAACACTTTGCAATGAAATTAGTTTCCTTTTCAGTCACTTATTATACAAAGATTTGTTTGTAGTTTATAATCAAAATCAACAAATTAAAAAAACTAATGATAATATTTTGATTTAGAATAATTCAATATTTAAACACTACACAAGTTATTTTTAGTTTAAAGTAGAATTGATGAGACTAAAATGTCTCATACACTATTAATTTTAATAAATAAAAGAAATTGATTGGCATTTCCAATAATAATTTGTTTCTTTTACTACTTGCATGAGAAATTTCAGTTATTTACTCAAAAACCCAAGACAAAAGTTATTTTTCTCAGCTATGGTTACTAATAATTATTCCCCACACCTAATAATAAGTATTTTAGCACCTTCGCAAATAATGAAAATATAATTTTTTTTCGTTTGTTAACTGAGTTCATATTTGAATTTTTATAGTTTCTTCCGAAAATAATAATAATAAATTAAAAAATAATAAGCGTTTTGATTTTATTTTAATAATAATAAAAAAAGAATGAATGCAAAACCTTCTTTGCAACTATAGGTTAGTTTATTTGAAATTTTAATTCGTGTTAAACAGAATCCTGTTGAAATTTAGTTTAGTTGTGAGTTGTAGACTAAAAAAATTATAAATTTGGCTCAACAATATTGAATAGATTTTTAATTTCATGTTAAAAATAAATAAAAGCTATATTTTTTAATGCAACGCATATGTGATTTTTATATAGTTTTAAGAAAATTCATTGAAAATAAATTTCTAGCTATGCAGCCCAGAATAATAAATATCCAATACGCAATCCAATGATATGATAAAAAATGTTTCACCAAATCAAAATTTTTATTTATTCACCATTTGCTTATTAATTGACATTTTATTTTGTGAATAATTGAGAGTTTTAGTTCATTTTTTATATCAAGTAGTAAAAAAAAATAGTATATAAACCTCGGTGAAGTAAATTTTCTCCATTTCGGTGCTTAATTAAATTAATTAAATTAAATTAATATCCACCTCAATCTAGAAAATTTACTTTATCACCTCGGTATATAATGTACTATTATATTTTATTAACAAAACACTTTTATTTAATATGTACCGCGATAAAGTAATTATACTAATTAATTTCGATTTTATTTATTTATTCGATCCGATCGTATGCTCGACGAGATTAAGATTGATTTTATTATTTTAATGCTAATTACACAAAGTTTTATTTTGGTTGCAAAAAATAATTTGACTTCCGTTAGTGCATTTATAGAATTTGATTTCGCCGAGTGTTATCGTTGTAAATTTGTTTTTATTTGCCGAGTGCTGCCACCACAGAATAACTATAAAAATTATAAACATTTCAATCCTTGGATATGAAACAATACAGTTAACTGTTGATTATAGAGGTATTGAATTGTTTAATTTTAATTTATATTAATGATAAAGTGAGATTTTTTTGCATTGTTTTATTTTTCCGCACTGTTTTATTTTTCCGCTCTGTTTTCTTTGATTTTTTTTTTCCGCACTGTTTTAACTTTTTGCTTTGTTTTGTAGAAGTGAGAAATAAGAACATATGGAAAATTTTCTCAATGCTAAGTTGATAATAGAAATGTTTACTTATATCTTAATATGAATGTAGATTGCAAAAAATTTGGTTGCAGAATAATTTTGTTTAATTATGATTCGGAATTGCAAAAAACGTTGTGTGCAACTCGTTGCACAAATTGATTTTTTCCGCACTTGTCGTATATTTGTCCAACGAGGCGAAGCCGAAATTACGACGCGTGCGGAAAAAATCTACTTTGTGCACCTCGATACACAAAGTACTATTTTCGTTTCGGCAAACTTCACTGCCACTAGGGAGTTAGTTAAAGTCTTACTTTTTTGACTTACAATCAAAGCGGCTATAAAGTAACGCCAATTTTATTTTATTTTTACGGCGGCAGTAAAGTAACATTTGTCTATTATAGTCAAACTATAGACTCAACACAAAAAGTAGCACTTTAGCTCCTAATTAAATAATGTACTATTATATATATAGTATCATAGAAAAAATTGCATTTCCTACGCGAGATGAAAACATTTTACGTTTGTGCAATTATCCCAATCGACGCTGACGCGTCTCATGAACAAGTTTTCACTCACGAAATAGCTGTGTTTTCTTCTCTTGTAGTAAAATGTACTATTATTTCCATGAAGTTTACAAAAAATATTATCAAGTTAAATTTTTTTAGTTGATGACTACCGATTTCATAGTTGACATTCAAGTAGTATAGGTGAAATCAAAAATACCTGATTTCTCTGTTCACCCTCTAATCCCAGCTTATGATATTATGGAAACTTGGTATATAAGGTTTTAGTAGTTTCCAATATTTCTGCATACCAACTTCCGGTTTGACACTTCCAGTTAAAAAGTTTTTTTTTTCAGGTGTTTATCCCTACTGTAGCCTACAATTACCGCTCAATTTTCATTAAACGTTGGTAAAAGCTTTCAAGTAATATGAGAAAGATTTCATTAACTTTTGGAGTACATTGGATAAAGGGCTGGGGGTCCACCATACAATAGGTGGTTTTTTTCACCATATTTTTTATGTTTGTTGGGAGCATACTAGAATCGTTCCTAAATGAATTTTGATGACACTTTGGAAAAAGATGCAAATATGTATAGCAAGAAACTGATTTTTTTTTTAGCAATAGTGAACAAAGTGGTGGGGGGTATCCCACACACCTGTTTTTTGAAAGTTCAAGAACATCTGTACCTGATAATCTATTGGATAAAATTGGTATATAAGCCTTTGGTACGGTTCACAACAGTTCTGCATCCCAACTTCCGGTTTTTCACTTCCGGTAAACATTTTTTCTTGTAATTTTTTGAAGTTTTTTCAGTCTCTTTATTCACTATATCCTACAATAATGAAGTGATTATGATGAAACTTATGGAAAAGGTTTCAATTAGTGCGATATTATCTTATTCTCTTTTAGAACACATTTATCAAAGTGGCGGGGGGTCTACCATACAACTGCTGACTTTTCACACTTTGTTTTTAAAGTTTGTTGGGAGCATACAGACTTCATTCATTAATCTATTTTAGTGACACTTTGAAAAACGATGCAGACTTAAATGACATAGAACTGATTAGTTTTTGGACAATATTGGGATAAGGGGTGGGGACCCCCCGAACACCTATTTATTGTGTCACTATTTTTTAATGTTTGTTGGGAGCATACAGCATTCGTTCGTGAATGAATTTTGATGACACTTTGGAAAAAGATGCAAATATTTATAGTGATATCGATAGTGAATAAAGTGGTGTGGGGTCCTCCGAGCACCTGTTTTTTTAAATCTCAATAGCACCTGTACCTGATAATCGAATTAGGTGAAACTTGGTACATAAGCATTTAGTACGGTTCACAACATTTCTGAATCCTAACTTCCAGTTTATCATTGCCGTTAAAATTTTTTTTTACTTTTTCTTGTACAACAGAATTTATGTTTGTTGGGATACTATTGCTTTCTGTAATATTTTTATAACTCGAACTATGCGAATTCTATATCATTGGCTAGCCTTTAATTAAAGTATTTGATGGATATTAGCTCTTTATAGATCCAGAACACTATGTTTCCAGAGCTGTGGTGAAGTCAGCCTATGCATCAGCTTCGCAATATTTTTTTGAAGTGAAAACTTCTTTAGCCGCGTTGCAAAATTTTATATGGACTAATGCATCAGCTTCGCAATATTTTTTTGAAGTGAAAACTTCTTTAGCCGCGTTGCAAAATTTTATATGGACTAAAATCTATATATTCGCGTTACCAATTTTTAAATAAGGAAAATATTTTTAAATATGAAACACATCCATCATTTCTTAACGTTTGAAATTGCGATGTGGATAACGCGCTCGACTGTTGTTCTGTAGATCGTGAGTTCAATTCCTGGACTGGTACATTTTTTTATTGTTCTTTTTTTACTTTTTATTTATTAAATACCATTAAAATTATTATTTTTTATTCATGAATTCATAAAAATAATAAAAATTGATCTATAATGCAGTTTTTTAAAGTTATATTGCTACTGTCTTTTGCAATTTGCATTCTAGTCATCATGCTAAATAAATATTGAACGTAGGAAAGATAGTATAACCTGAAACAATTACATTTGTATATCAAAAGTGTTGGTTTGAAGTTGTATGTAATACATGTTTAAAGCTCACAATAGCTCACATGATTTAAAGCTCACAATTACGAGACAGAAATCGCATAAATTCTATATATAGAAGCATAGCTTATGCATGATTAAACCTGGATGGCAATCATGATAAATAAAATAATTAAAAATGGTGACACTTAGCCGATAGTGATTTACAAACGGCAACAATGCGCATTAACACCAATTATGTTACTTAGCTTTCCGCAGGAAGATTTGTAAAATTTAAAATTGTTGATCTATGGGTGTGACAACCACGCGTACTTTAGTCCCTGCTATTGGCATATGAGTTATCTTGTGATATCGTATACCACTGGCAATAGCAGTGCAATCTCATAAGCCAAAGTGATATCTTAGGGGTGCTAGCGGGTGAAGTATTTTCAATCAACTATACCATCCCTTACTCTAAGTTATGGAATATTCTTTGATGATACGCTATTTTTTTTAAAAATAAAATGTGTTTGGTAGTAGAAATTACAAGGTATGTCACAACAACACATAAAAAACTTTTAAGAACAAGGTCCCCACAACAATTCATGCTTTCTAAGGTGTTGATAGACGCAAATTTTTCTATGATATGTTTTGATTATTTTAAACTAGCAGGACCCGGCGTACGTTGCTACGCCTATAAAAAAGTTTGTGTGCAGAAAATAATAATAATCAGAATAATATCATTTATAAATTCAGACTTATATACTAATCTAAAACCAGTCAAATCACTTCATTTGTTAACATATTTGCATATATTTTACCGATTTCTTTAAATAACCTACATGGTTTGTTTGTTTTTTAAATTAATGGGGACGCCTATTTTTCTTAATAAGTAAAACGCTTTCAACCTGTAGCTTTGATATTATTGTTCGTAATCCTATTCTTCAATTCAACGGTTCCATTGCAAAAACTTGCTGCATCATTGTTTCTAAAAAGAGGAAAAGAAACGCCCATTTTCTATATTTTGAACATGTATTTCATATATATATATATATATATATATATATATATATATATATATATATATATATATATATATATATATATATATATATATAATATAAATATATATATATATATATATATATATATATATAT
>CAVNZG010000748.1:0-138194 GCA_963693315.1 Diogma glabrata
AGTCCCCTGGCATGTCACCACCACGAAAACGCGCAATAAAATGGCTGTATATTATATATTACTATTAATTTAGGGAAACTTACTATTTTTCTACAATCTGTAATGTGCTTAGTAGTGTATATCACAATTTTCATAATGTAATATTCTCAAGGTTAGTAGAAAAATAATAAAAAACTTTGTCATCAGTTTTTATCGTCAGTCCCTTGTGTGTCTTTCAAATTTGAAATTCTCGGTAAATATCACCGACTCAAGGTCAATTCCCAGTTAAATTTTAGCTTTGGTAGTAAAGTTAGCTACAAACCACGGCATTTGACGGACGCTATTACTATGCCAGTGCTAGAGTGGTTGTTAACGTGCATATACGTGCCTAGCCAGCCAGTCAAAATATCAGTACTGTGGTGAGTCGTTATTTCCTTGTAAACCTGAGTTTTGTTTTAATTTAAACACAGTTACATTTGATTTGCTAAAATGCAGCATGTTGATATTTAAAAAAACCAAACAAAAATAATAGTTGTAATTATAACCTGAAATTTATGTCTTTTTCATCAATCCCCTGGCGTCAGACTCATGGTCAGTATTTAAACGTTTTCATGTTTCATGGGCAAAGTTTGTCAATTTTTTTGATTTCATTGTTTCTTGATTTCTCATAAAATGTATATTATTACTAAAACTACACTAAAATGATATAATTTAAGTAATATTATGTTATTAAAATGTCAAAAGACTGTTTTGAAAACTGAGGTAGTTCTCGCGGTATTACACGGTAACAGTTATTTTTAATAGTTACTTAAGTGGTTTAATATTTAAATATAAGTCCTATTATTAAATTCAACGAAATTTGTTTAAGGTTTCAGTGAATTTCATACATTACTCTGTTACCCTCGTCAGTCCCTAGCGGCCAAATTTATAAAAATCAAAAGATCTCAAAATATACTAAAAAAGTGCCCGATTGGGAACAATACAGTTATTAGATTACCCATCTTAAATATCCGAATTTGTAGATATTTAAAATAAAAAATATAGTCGACAAAATATCTTTAAAAGTTACCCAATTTTTATAGAATCACCCATATATATATGTATATATATATATATATATATATATATATATATATATATATATATATATATATATATATACATATATAAATAAATACATATATATATATATATATATATATATATATATATATATATATATATATATATATATATATATATATATATATATATATATATATATATATATATATATATGTATATATATATATATATATACATATATATATATATATATATATATATATATATATATATATATATATATATATATATATATATATATATATATATATATATATATATGTATATATATATATATATATATATATATATATATATATATATATATATATATATATATATATATATATATATATATATATATATATATATATATATATATATATATATATATATGTGGGATACCACTTAATTAATTAAATAATTCAAACAAAAATAAATTACTTTAAATGTCTTTTTAATTGAATGTTTTTCTTATTCACAATATTTCAATGTTTACTCACAAACAGTGTTAAAATCTTCTTCCTTTCTTCTTCCTTCAGATTCGCCTTTGATTGTTGATCTTGTTTAATGTTTCGCCTTTGATTGATGATTCGCCTTTGATAGTAGATTCTCCTTTGATTGTGGGAAGTTAAAGAGGATTTGTCTATGGTTTGCGTTCTTTTTATATCTGTCGTGCTATAAACCATAGTCAAACTCTGGTAATACTTTAACTGCTATTATGGTTTATAGTACATATTACATCGGGCAAACTGTTATAACTTTTATACATTGTAGGGTGATCCTACAGACTCGGCCATCCTACATCCAGCCGCTCCTGCGGACTCGTTTTCTTCGTCCTCATCTGAAGAAAATTCTTGCCAATCTTGCCCATTAGTGGATGTGTGCTTCCAGAATTTCATGTTGTCAGCACTAGTTGCAGTTCGTATTGGTCCGGCAAATTCACCTATTTTCTCCACTTTATAGCGCTCATTTCGGTTGACCTCAGTAACTTTGTATGGACCTAAATATTTGGTACTCAGCTTGTTTCCCGTAGCAAATTGGGTTCTCTTTATTGCTACCACATCTCCAATTTTGTATATTGTCGCTTTTTTTCTCTTTTTGTTAAAACTCCTACAATTTTCTTCTTGCACCTTTAATATATTATTCCTAGCCTCTTTTCGCATAGTATCTCGTTCCAAAAGAAAATCGTTTGTTAACTGCTCCTCTATAATTTCGGCAATAGTTTGGTCTTCTGGATTCCTCATCTTAACCCCAAACATTACCTCAAATGGTGTTGTAGCGATGCTTCTTTGCCAGGTGGCATTTAAAAATCTTTGTAGTTTTGCTGTGTACTTATACCATTGCTCCGGCGACTCAACTGATAGCTTTGTTAGTGCTGGTATTATAGTCCGATTCAGCCTTTCAACTTGCCCATTTCCTCTTGGTACTCCCGTAGTTATTAACGAAAGTTTTATGCTGTTATCCTGACAATACTTCGAGAATTTATTTGACGTAAAAGCTGTCCCCCTATCTGCAATTATCCTTTGAGGGTTTCCAAACATCGTCTGCTGCGATTCTAGCTTAGCAATTGTCTCAGTTGATGTAACAGTTTTTACTGGATGAAGCCAAACATATTTGGAAAAGGCATCTATAACACAAAGTATATATTTGTAACTTTTGGCAGTTGAATGCATTGGCCCAAGATGGTCAATGTGATAGGTTGATAGTGGATACTCATCTTTATTTATGCTGTGTAGAAATCCTTCCTGTACGCCAGATTTTCTCTCACTTATAATGCAGGAAATACAGTTTCGCCTACAGACCTCACACTTTTCTCGAAGTTTTGGTATATAATAGTCCCTTTTTATTATCTCCGTCATCTTTTTAACACCAAAATGACCTTGCTCATGTACACCTTTAATAATTTCTGACTGCAAAGGTCGTGGAACACAAAATAATTTTCGTCCTTCATCATCTATTTTAAATAGGATTCCCCTTTCAATGTAGTAATCCTCATGTGGACCAAACTCAAGCAGTTTTTTGATTAAACTTAAATCGCCGTCTTTATCTTGTCCTACCTTAATTCTCTGCACTAAATCATCTTGGATAACCATTACTACCGGAGAACGACTTAGTGCATCAACATGCTTCATTTTAGTACTACTGCGATGTTCTAAAGAGTAGTTGTAGTCCTCCAGGCATAGAGCTTTGATTCGTTCTTCATATTCTGGTAACCCACAATGTATCTCATCATCATTGACTATAGGAAGACAGAACAATGGATTAACTATTTTCTCTACTTTTACTCTACCATTTTCTAAAGTGATTTTCGTTCCTTGCAGAACATCGTTTCCAACAATACAATTCATCTTTAGTAAACCTACTGGTGCGACGTGAACATTAACATCCGAAACATCATATTCTTCCAGGATCAGTTTTGCTTTGAAACACCCTATTGTGGTCATTCTGCCTTCTCCAATGCCAAGAACTGTAGATTTTTTGTTTTCTAGCGGTGGTGATCCCATCTTTTCATATTTGTCTGCGCTTAGAATAGTAAGATCGCTGCCAGTATCTATAAGAGCAAAAAGAGTGTGACTATTTATTTTAATTTGCATGTGGTTAGTTCCTATAGCGTTTTCTTTTTGGACAGTATTGGTGTTTTTTTGTTGCTCTTCTGTTTTTGATTGTTTGAAATCTCGTCTTGATTTACTCGGATTTGAACAAACATTGGCTAAATGTCCAAACTCGAGGCATCTATAACATCTTGGACCTTCACCTTTATTCCGACATACTTTTGCTATATGACCACCTCTTCCACAATTATAGCATGTAGAAGATGAACGTAATCCAAACTTATTTGGTTTAACCATATTAACATTTTCTAAATCTCTTTTAAAATTTTCAAACATTTGCAACTTATCCCTGAATTCTTTATAACTTCGCGCACCGTACAGCATCGACTTGTTTGAAGGACCAGCTTTAATACCTTTTATGGTGTATGCAATAACAGCCTCTTCATCCACATGACCTAATGTACCAATCTCCCTCATAGCAAAGAAATAATCCCTCAACGACTCATCTCTTCCTTGTACCCGTGCTGTAAGTTATGCATGAATATCAGCACTATTTAGAGTTATTCCAAATTCGTCCAATAAAAATCTTTTCAGGTTGTCATAGCTAGTTAAATCCTTGCACGATCTTAATGCAAGCCTTGCTGTACCAACTACAGATCGTTTGGCGTAAATAAACATTTCTAATTTATTACACGACATCAAAGACGCCAAAGCTTCGAACTCTTCTACCCATGACTCCACCCTATAGTGACTGTTGCCATCGAATTCTGGAACTGAGTCCTTTACTTCAGAAAAATGTAGTTTGCCACCTTTGCATTCTTCTTGTTGTTTAGGCATCTCTTCCAATTCATCAACACGAATGTCATCATTCTGCGGAAGGCTCTTAAAATTTTTAGCGCACTCTTTTTTAAGCTCCGCATTTTCTTTCCTTAGACGTTCCATCTCCAAATTAAAATCACCTCTGGCTGTAGATGGACCTGGTTGAGAAGAATTAATTCTTGCAAAACTAGATTGCAAATTTGCAATGAATTCATCCATAAGAACAGTCTCATTATTCTCCTTTGACTTCTTATTTTTACCCATTTCAATTTAAAAATATGTTTCACTCTGTCTATATAAAAAAATTCAATTAATTATTGTTCAGCAAAAAATTATCAATTAATGTTCAAAAAAGAAATATAAATTCAATAAATTGTTCAAACGTAAAAACCACTTTTTCAATTCACACATAAAAAATAAAGTTTATCTTATTTAAATTAAATCGATTAAAATCAAAACAATTATTTTTGTTTTTATTGTTTTATTACAACAAACATGAATTTTCAATAACAACTTTTTTTTTCTTCAAATATTTTTATAAATTTCATTCTTAATCAAAAAATAAATATTTCGCAAATTTGTTTGACTTTAATTTCTTTTCAAAATTAAAAAAAAATGTTTTCAATTTCACTATAAATTCATTTAATACAAACCAAGTTCAGATAAAAAAAAAATATAAACACAATAAAGTTTTATTTTTCACTCACTTTTTTTCACTCACTAAGTTTTTAATTTTATTTTGATAAAAAATTAACTAAAAAAAAAAAAATTTTCATAAACTTCAAATTATTTAATTAGTAATTTTGGCGGGATCCCGGTTGAGCCCCCATGTTTTGTGGGATACCACTTAATTAATTAAATAATTCAAACAAAAATAAATTACTTTAAATGTCTTTTTAATTGAATGTTTTTCTTATTCACAATATTTCAATGTTTACTCACAAACAGTGTTAAAATCTTCTTCCTTTCTTCTTCCTTCAGATTCGCCTTTGATTGTTGATCTTGTTTAATGTTTCGCCTTTGATTGATGATTCGCCTTTGATAGTAGATTCTCCTTTGATTGTGGGAAGTTAAAGAGGATTTGTCTATGGTTTGCGTTCTTTTTATATCTGTCGTGCTATAAACCATAGTCAAACTCTGGTAATACTTTAACTGCTATTATGGTTTATAGTACATATTACATCGGGCAAACTGTTATAACTTTTATACATTGTAGGGTGATCCTACATATATATAAATATATATTAGGATCATATATATATATATATATATTAGGGTGGCACTTATTTTCTTATTTTGCATTTTTGAAGGGCGCCGGTCAAAATTTTGTTCCTTTATATATGTGTAACTAGAATCTGAAGTTTGGGCTCAATTGAACAATTTTATCACGTGGCGACTTTAGCTCAAAGTTGAGAAATTTCAAAACAAATTTTTCTAATCAACTTAAAAATTGAAAAACTCGAACAAAATAAGTAAAGGGTCCGTCACTGTGACATGGCCTATGGTCCTTTGTAGTCTACGTGCTAGAACCAGTTGGGTCTCGTGGAACCTGTCCGTCCCTATATAATTTAAAAGTGTCTGTCAATAGGTGTGACGCAATGTTAAATTGAAAGAAAAAACACTATTCATATAACATAATGTCAATCTCTTGTTACTTTACGCAAATAACTTATTAAATAATAAGTTTAATAGAAAGATTAAAGAAAACAAAAGTTTTTTATAATTTTACTGTTACTCTATCTATATTTCAGCTTGTTAGTCCATCTTCTGGAGTAATCCAGATTACTCCAGAAGATGGCCTAACAAGCTGAAATATATATAGAGTAACAGTAAAATTATAAAACAATTTTGTTTTCTTTAATTTTTCTATTAAACTTATTATTTAATAAGTTATTTGCGTAAAGTAACAAGAGATTGACATTATGTTATTTGAAACCTTACGCCAAGTGCAAACGGCAAACAGTGTACAATTTAAAATGTATAATTTAAAATTTGGAAGCTTCATTGGATAAATTTATTGAATACCAAAATTCATCCCAGCAATTCTCATCACCTCTAGTAGTATCTGGATTATCTCTATAGCCAACTTCAACATCTACCAAATCTGGTGAACACGCAGCAAAAATATAATAGCGCAGTTATTGACAGCTATATAGTTGGTAACCCCGACGTAATAATTGGCGACCCAAGAAGTGATCCTGTTCAACCGAATCTTTAAGAATTTCTTTTTCAATTGTAAGGACCTAAAATTTTCTTAGTTTATTGCTAAATTGCTTTTAAATTAAAAATTTGTTCTTGTTTTGTGATTATTGCGGTTGGTTTATTTTTGTTTTAATTTTAAAAATATGGCTTCCCCAAACAATTCTCCCTCTCGACCTGCCTCACTTGTGAATGCCTTGGGTGGTAATGAAGCACCCATGTTAATGACTTATCAGCAGTTAGCTGATATTATCCAAGCAAACTTGCAGCAGTTTGCCCATCAACAGTTCATGGCACAGCGGCAGATGCCACCACCTTGTTCACAACCTCCAACAACTGAACCAGATTTAGCTACAGTGAGCAATGTTAATTTTGTTAAATTTAAAGCTCCGCAAAATTTATTTGACCAAAATCCAATCCAGTTCGCATGTTAGGTCGAAATTGACCAAATATTCACATGCATTAAGTGCAATTGATTCACGATTGGACAACAAATTGGCACCGTTGCTCTTTAAAGAGATAAGTGATACCCTTAAACTACCTCTAAGACGAAGGTAATTAAATTTTGGGCGATAAGGCAAAAATTAATAATATTTTGCATAAATTAGTATTAGGTGATGAAAAACCTACACAGTTGCTAGCTGAGTTCCGAATTAACGGTGCTGATATGAACGATGGCATTATCAAACAACTTTGGATGGCACGTCTTCCTGAAAGCATCCAACTTGTTTTATCGTCTTTCGAAAACGATTTGCCATTAACGTTGTTGACAGAACGTGCCGACAATCTTATGGAAACGTCGTCACAGAGACAATGAACGTCCCATCTACTTCTACTTTTGCACAATCAACTAACTCAAAATGGTTTCATCAAAGTGTTTTTCAACCTCAACAAAATCAAAACATCAATGAAATTCTTAATAATTTTAAAACGCAAATGCTGAGTGAAATTCACTCGATAGTAAATGCTGGTCATAGGTCGCGCTCTAAATCGCGTGATAACCGTCGGAGTACTTCTAGATCAAAGTCTAGAGAATTAAAAATTAATTCGGACATTTGTTTTTACCACTCCAGATTTAAAGACAAAGCACAACGCTGCGTCACTGGATGTTTTTTAAAAAGGTTTAATATTTTCACAACATTTTTAAAATCACATCCATGCACATGGAGTAACTTAAGTGAATACAAAGAACCGCAAAAAATAGTAAGTTGTTTAAAGGTAGTTCAAAGGTAGTCAACTAAAGATGAAGATCAAAAACAATGTTTGTTAAAGGTAAACAATAAGCAATAATTTAAGATAATTTAGGCATATATAGAATGAGAATTAATTTTATTTCATGGATTTTCAGACCGTTCAAGTCTACCGTAAGAAATATCCGAAATCTGCTACATTGCCTTTTTAATTTTGTTAACATTATAAAATAGATTCCTGTTTTTAAACATTAAATGATACTTTAGAAACTATTATACGGTTTTGTTTTTAATACAGACTCGACTATGTGAAAATTACAAAAAATTTTGTATGTAAGCGTACTTAAGGATCAAAGTCGCCACGTGTTAAAATTGTAATAGAGTGGTGAAACTTTGTCAGTATCCTTAAATTACCCAAAGGAAAAAAATTCCGGCCGGCGCCATGCCAAAATACAAAAAAAAAAAATCACCCATACAAATAAGTGCCACCCTAAATTATATATATATATATATATATATATATATATATATATATATATATATATATATATATATATGTATATATATATATATATATATATATATATATATATATATATATATATATATATATATTTATATATATATATATATATATATATATATATATATATATATATATATATATATATATATATATATATATATATATATATATATATATATATATATATATATTTATATATTTATATATATTTATATATATATATATATATATATATATATATATATATATATATATATATATATATATATATATATATATATATATACTCTCATTGATTCAAATTGTGGAAAGCGGTGAAATCTATCGTACATAAATTGGAGACCATAGAATTTAAGGTAATTAAAATCGGAAGTTGCTGTAACTGGTTGATATATAAAGTTTGAGATTTTGTTAACTAAAGATCTGTCTTTTTACTGTCGTATTTGCTCAATAATCGAAAAGAACAAACGAAGAGTCGTTACAATATATATATATATATATATATATATATATATATATATATATATATATATATATATATATATATATATATATATATATATATATATATATATATATATATATATATATATATATATATATATATATATATATATATATATATATATATATATATATATATATATATATATATATATATATATATATATATATATATATATATATATATAGTTATGTTCATGAATAAATAAATTCTAAAAAAAATGATTTATTTAATACATGTTACATTACAGAGTTTAAAAATTAGACTAACTATAAAAACTAAATTTTATAAATCTAAAGGTACAAAACAACCACTCAGCATATTCTATTATAATATGTTTTATGATATTTGATTCTTCTATCATGTTGTTACATGTTATGTCTGGTTGATAACATTCCATCATATTTCTAGTTATGCTATTTTGCATTGATAGCACTTTTCGTGAGAAAGCAGTTTTGTTATATGACTTGATGATACTATGGGATTATAACTCCTCCCTGGGGTGATGAAAAGTCGTCCTCGACTTTTGTTACTATGCCGGCTTTCCTTAATAGGTCATTGTATGCTACTTTGGTATTTTCCAGGTTAATTGGATTTTGCACTGTTTTTGTTATCGAGCATTTACACAGGCACATATACGATAGTACAACGATTACACATATGGATGATAATGATAAACCTCCTGAAAGTGTCCATATCCAATTTTCGTGATGATATTGCTTCAAAAAAACTTGTCGCAGCAGTTTCCTGTTTTGAATGGTATCCTGTTCGATTGCTGTTATGTTCTGAACAATTTTCATTTTCCTTACTATTTGAATACTGTGAAGTGCTCCCTGGATTTCCTCATTCTCGGTTTGAATTTCATAAGCTTGAAATTCTTTGTAGTTTATCGTGGCTGTACAATTATTGATTGTTATTAAAAAATTTCCTGTTAAATTTCTGTCATCTGGTCCACAATTAGTAACTATTTCGACGTTCTTTCCATTATTTATTAGTATTTTACCCTCAGATATCCATTGTATTGCTGTGTTGATCTCCCATGTTACTTTGCAGCTGCCTTGATTTCCAAAGACTAGTGGTTTTATGCATTCATCCTTAAATTCTTTTAGATCTGTATGTTTTTGGACAAAATTGTTGTAGTTGATGGTGGTGTATAGTTTCTGTCTGTTTTTGATGAGGTATTGTGGGTAACTTTCGATAATGCTGTTGTTTACAACTAGTGGAGTAAGTCTTATTGTTGTTGATGTAAAATTTTCCAATTTTGGTACCTCCAATATGTATAATAGTGTTTCCTCACATATAGCAATTTTGGGTGTTACAAATTTTAAAGCTTCGTCTGGAATTGTTATATTTACTCCTTGTTCAGTCAAAAGATTTTTTAGAACAATGATTTCTTTTAACGAAAGAACTTTGTTGCTTGGCAGTGCTATTTTGGTTCTTACTATTGCATCTTGGATGTCCTCAATAATTGCATCGATGGTTTCAATTTGCATAATTGCTGTCATAATTTCTAACTCGCTCAGAACTATTTTATTGGTTATCGATGTGTTGGTTAAGACTGCATTTATTGTTTTTGTTAGTAGCTGAATTCTTTTGTTGATCTGCTCGTTGACTTGGTATTGCTGGTTGTTTTCATTTATTAGACCATTCATTGTAGCGTTGATTAACCTTAAGTCGTCTGCATCTGGGCTTCCAGCTAACCATTTCCATCCTGATCCCAATGCATCCCATCTTCGTTGTCGGAGACGTTTTGGTGGTTTTATTTGTAGTAAGTTGTTATGTAACCTTTTACATTTTTCCTTAACTATTGTATACAAATCAAGTTCATTCTTATCTATCTTATTAACTATATGTTTCATCATTAATTCTATGGTAGTTTCTAGGTTTGTTATATTAATTGGGTGTATGACCCTTATGATCCCTGTTTGAATTTTACATTCGTTTATTTTTTCTAACAGAATTGGATCTTCATGCAAAATTTTTTATTTCCAATTTTTGTGTATTGATACAATTAAATATAGTCAAAATTAATAACTTTTTAAAAGTAACCATGTTTCAAAATAATAAGTAAAAATTTCAGTATACAATACTACAATACTACAATACAATATTTCAATTCAATATTCTTTTTAACTTATGATTTAATTTTATTTATTATTGATGATAATATTATCGATTGATAAAACTGTTTTCTAAAATTTCTAATATTAATTAATTTTTATGCAATAAAAATTTC
Source organism: Diogma glabrata (assembly GCA_963693315.1). Taxonomy (NCBI): domain Eukaryota; kingdom Metazoa; phylum Arthropoda; class Insecta; order Diptera; family Cylindrotomidae; genus Diogma; species Diogma glabrata. The sequence goes on from CAVNZG010000748.1 coordinate 11,114, forward strand.
TAATGAGAATTTCTTTTATTTAGAATTTTGCTTTTATTTTTCTTGTTTTTATTAACATGGATAAGAATAGTAAAATTGGTTTGTAAGATTTGTAAAATCAGTTTTGGATAATTAATTAATTAAGATATTCAAATAAAAATTATATTGTCATAGTAAAAATTTCTGAAATGAAAAGTAAAAATCAAAATTAGTATTTCTTTAATCTTTTAATTTTATTTTTGTTTCTTTTTATATTCCTGATTGTTTTAAAAGTTTTGTAGTTTGCATTTTTAATTTTGGTTTCCAGCCCTCTTGGCTGAGATTTTGTTCTGATGTTTGGTTTAAGATAAACCAATTGATCATCATGTAATCTAGGTGGATCTTCTTTATTGTTATTTTGTCTCTCTATTCTGTTTATAACTTTTTCTAAATTAGTATTGACCGTTTTAAAAATTTTTTTGGCTTGTTCTTGTATTTCTGCCGGGTTTATTAAGTTATTTTGATTAAAAATGATCTCGTTCGGTGTGAAACCGGTTGACGAGTGTACCGAGTTATTATACAAAGCTACTGATAACTCTATCGCTGTTTGAATACTCGAGTTTGGCGATTTATTACGGTTTGTATTGAAAATTTCTATAATAGTTGAATGTGTTTTCTCAACTTGACCATTTGATTCCGATGATGATGCGTACTCCAATCGGATATTAAGATTGCTTAAGTATTCTTTGAATTGTAGTGACTGGAAAGTTGTCTCATGATCTGAGAAAATAACGTTAGGAATTCCGAATTGAGTGAAATACCTCGTTAGAGCTGTAGTTGTATCCAATAGATTTTTAGTTTCGATTGGAATCATTTGTAAATGTTTAGAAAATGAGTCAACAACGGACAAAAAATTTGTTTTGTTGATATTAAAAATATCTATGTGCACTCGTTCTAATGGTTTTTTAGTGCTCGGTCGCGGAGATATTTTTATATTATACGGTTTTCGGTCGTATTTATGAACATTGCATATGTTACATGCATTGATATGTCGTTTGATCACACTACTCATTTTAGGAAAAAAGTAGGATCGTTTGATCTGATTTACTACTTCATTCACCCCTCGATGGGCTCTTTCGTGCTCTTTAACTACGATTGCATTTTGACGCTCTTCATTTTTAACATCTTCGACCTTTTCTGTAGCGAAAACGAAATGGCCGTTTTGTGAGAAATTTTCTCGAAATACTTCCTGGATTGTCTGGTACAATTGTTCAGGTGCCAGGATTGCTGTTTGCTTACCGTTATGAAACTCTTTTATGAAATTTGTAATATCTTCTTTTTGAAATGATTTTTTCGAAATAATTACTCGTTTATAGTTTGGAAATATGTCTTCCAAAATTACTGTGTCTAGATTTGAAATTTTGAAAAATAATTGGTTCCTATAATAATTTATAGGACGACCTGCGAAGTGGATGAAATAATCATCGGATGTATCCGCAGAATGAATAGTGTCTATGTCACTATCCCTATTGGGAAGGTTTTCTGCTTCAGATTCACGTGGAGTGTTATCTGTTCCTATATTTATATTCACCTCGTTATCTACTGTAGGTATTCTGCTTAACGCATCTGCTACTACATTTGCTCTGCCTTCTTTGTAGACGACGTTATAATCGTAGTTCTCCAACTCAAGTCTCCATCTTAAGATTTTTGAATTTTTTTCGGATGATTTAATGAAAGTAAGTGGTTTATGGTCTGTTACTAACGTAAATTTGTTGCCGTACAGGTATGGTTGATATTTCTTGACAGACCATATTATAGCTAAAGCTTCTTTCTCGTTGGTTGCGTAGTTGATCTCTGTAGCGTTTAGTGTTCTTGAAGCGAACGCAATAGGTTTTTCTATATTGTTCTGGATTTGAGAGAGGACTGCACCTAGCGCAAAATCTGATGCATCCGTGGTTAGAATAAATTCTTTAGTAAAATCGGGATATGCTAAAATTTGATCTGTAGCTAAAATTCTTTTTAAGTTTTCGAAAGCTCTTATATATTCGACGTCTTTTGTGTTGACAACTTGATCTTTCTTTAAAAACTTTGACATGGGTTTGGCAATTTTTGAGTAATCTTTTATGAATCTTCTGTAATAACCTGAAAGTCCTAAAAACTGTTTAATTTGTTTAGCAGTTTTTGGTAATGGCCATTCCAGAATTTTCTGAATTTTATCGGTGTTAGGTTTAACGCCATCTTGTGTGATTATATGACCAAGAAACTCTGTTTCTCTCTTTAGGAATTCACACTTATCCAATTGAATTTTAAGATTGAAATGCGATAATCTTTCGAGAACAGTGTTAAGGTTTTGTATATGGTTATCTAAGCTATATCCAACAATAATAATATCATCAAGATATACATGGCATATATTTCCTATTAGGTTTTGCAATACATTATTCATCGCTCGCTGAAAAGTTGCCGGACCGTTCTTTAAGCCAAAAGGCATTCTGTTGAACTCAAAATGTCCCTTGTCTGTTGAAAAAGCTGTTTTTTCTTGAGATTTTGGGTCTAAAGGAATCTGATGAAAACCTGATTTTAGATCTAAGGTTGAAAAATATACAGATTTTCCGAGACTGTCTAGAATTTCTTCTATTTGTGGGATTGGAAATTTATCATCTACTGTCTTTTCATTTAGTTTACGGTAGTCGATGACAACTCTTACTTTCCGTTTGCCCGAAGCATCTTGTTTTTTCTGAACGACCCAAATTGGTGCCGAATAAGGACTTTTAGAATTTCGGATAATGCCACTGTCTAGCATTTCCTGAATTTGTTCCTCTACATCAGGTTTAAAATGATGTGGGTATCGATATGTTTTCGTATAAACCGGGTTGTCGTCTTTTGTTATAATTTTATGTTTAATTATTGTTGTTGATGACAAATTCTCGTTCTGTTTTAACAGTACTGCTTGGTTTTTAAAAATTGTATCGAGTAAAATGTCTTTTTCATTTTTACTTAAATGTTCTGTTCGGATTAGGCTTTTGATAGTGTTTCTATCAATTATTTCATTTTTACATGGAATTGGTTCGAATGTTTCGAAATTGTTAACATTTAATTTCAGTTTTGGTAATGTTTCCGGTGGGTTTGGACAATTTGTCAACACCGTCATTGTTGTATAAAAATTTTCCGCTTTGTATAAACCGGGTTTGATTATTATATCGCTATTTAATTTTTGAAATTCTGGTACAAACCAGTCGCCATTGTTTGTGGTTTGTATCGTAATTATATGATTATAAAAATTTTCCTCAGGGTAATACCGATCAAATTTGTAATTATAATTGTTTAATAAAACTGAGTTTGTCTTATAATCAATTTTGGCATTCATTTTAGCCATTGTTTCTGAGCCTAATATTCCATCAAAAAATTTATGGAATTCAAGTTCAAAATAAATTTGTGCTGGTAAATTATTACCTAGGAGATTAATTTTAAAATTTTTATCGCAATTATGTGTACCTAAAATATTCTTTATTATAATATTACTTGAAGATGTTTTTGAATTTTCTAATGAACTATAAGGAATTAATCCTGGTTTGATTATATTTTTATTGGCACCAGTATCGATTAAAAGTGTTACAACGCGGCCCAATCGTTCATTGTAGCACTTCAAATATGGGAGAAAATTTAGTCTTCCGTATCTGAATTCGCGTTTACGCAAAAATTTCCATTATGTTCATCTTCTTTATCTTCAACTAAATATTCGATTTCTGAACTTTGGGATGAATCTTCTTGAGTATCCTCTGTAGTTTCGTGATTATTTATTATTTTTTTATTAAATGTATTTCTTGAACGCATAGAAAGATCCACTTCCATTGGTGTTGGTCTTTCTCTTACCGAATAAGTCGGTTTTTTCTCATAATTTGAAAAATTTTGATTGTGTTTTGGTTGAAACACGTTAGTTTTGTTTTGACTAATAAAACCGTGATTTTGTTTTTGTGGTGTATTCTGAAATACTTGTGTGTTGGTTTTTCTTGAATTACTTGAAATTTGTTCATTGCAATTAAATTTGCAAAGAAATGCATATGCCTCTTCAATACCTTTTGGTCTTGCAGCTTGCGCATATCCAAAATAGGGTTTGCGTAGTCCTGATAGAAATGCAGCTAATGCATCTTCATCGATAAATGCATTGATAGCATGCCACGCATTATTGTACAAAATATTTTGTTTGGATAATGATTTAATATTTTGAACTATTTCTTTTATTTTATTGTAGTATCCGTGGATACTCATTGTTTCGTTTTGTTTAGTCGCCCAAAGTTGTGACTTATAAAACGATAGTTCTTGCCGGTCTCCTAAAGATTCCTGCAAGATTTCTTTTGTTTCATTAAATGTTTTGGGATTACCAGCCAGACATAGTATATCTTTGGCTTTCCCCTCTATTTTGTTGTTAATAGTTTGTAAATAAAGACTATATTGTTGTTCTGACACTAATGGTTCGAATACACTCAGTGTGTCTTCAACTGTCTTTATCCAAGCCGAAAGTTGTTTTCTATTCCCATCGTACGTGGGTATTGATTTTATTGGATCAGGGATCCTAAATAAATCTAGAGCATTTGCCCTATTTGTAACCACAGGAATTTGTTCCTGAATTTGTGGTTGGGGTTGCTCTAATTTTTGGTTGAGATATGTCAACAATTGATCATGCTCACCTTGTTTGTTATTTAAATGTTGCAACTGTGCACCAATTGCCTCTAGTCGCTCTAAAACTGGGTCCATTTCTGAGTTGGCTATATTTCTATTCAGATCGAATATATCTGCCAATTTTTTTCTCATAAAAAGGATATAATAGTATTAATTTGAACTGTCTCTATCTTGTAGTGGACAGTGTGACAGGTTGGCGTCTATCTGGTAGTGCGCGCGTTTGTCAATTTAGTAACACTATTTTATATGATTTTAGAGTTATTTTTGGAAATATTTTGGATGTGTGCCTATCTTGTAGTACACGCTTCCATGAAAATTTTGAAATTAACTGTCGTGGATGACTAACGTTATTTTTGAAAACTTTATATATAAAATACGTTCACAAACACAAAATTTTCACTAAATATAATCACAATAATCACAATATAAAAATAAAATAAAATAGGTTACCTGGTAATACGTATTCAATGTAAACGTCTATCTTGTAGTGCGTTACCTTTGAATCGTATCTTTCGTCGTGTTGAGCTGGTTCCAAGTGAAGTTGATATATAGTGTGGTGGAACCTCAAATCCTCTTCGCGTTCTTATAGGAACTTCAGCTAGAGATGTCTGATAAAAAAAAATTCACTTAATTTTACCGCGACGGGTTCACTTATTTATTGGTTTTTATTCACCAAATTATTACACTACACTTTACTATAACACTCACAAGACCGCACGGCTGCGCCAGTTATGTTTCATGAATAAATAAATTCTAAAAAAAATGATTTATTTAATACATGTTACATTACAGAGTTTAAAAATTAGACTAACTATAAAAACTAAATTTTATAAATCTAAAGGTACAAAACAACCACTCAGCATATTCTATTATAATATGTTTTATGATATTTGATTCTTCTATCATGTTGTTACATGTTATGTCTGGTTGATAACATTCCATCATATTTCTAGTTATGCTATTTTGCATTGATAGCACTTTTCGTGAGAAAGCAGTTTTGTTATATGACTTGATGATACTATGGGATTATAACTATATATATATATATATATATATATATATATATATATATATATATATATATATATATATATATATATATATATATATATATATATGTATATATATATATATATATATATATATATATATATATATATATATATATATATAAATATATATATATATATATATATATATATATATATATATATATATATATATATATATATATATATATATATATATATATATATATTTATATATATATATATATATATATATATATATATATATATATATATATATATATATATATATATATATATATATATATATATATATATATATACATATATATATATATATATATATATATATATATATATATATATATATATATATATATATATTATATATATATATATACATATATATATATATATATATATATATATATATATATATATATATATATATATATATATATATATATATATATATATATATATATATATATATATATATATATATATATATATATATAGATGTATATATATATATATATATATATATATATATATATATATATATATATATATATATATATACATATATATATATATATATATATATATATATATATATATATATATATATATATATATATATATATATATATATATATATATATATATATATATATATATATATATATATATATATATATATATATATATATATATATATATATATATATATATATATATATATATATATATATATATATATATATATATATATATATATATATATTATAATTTTCCTTCAGAACAAAAAAAACTGATTCCCGACAGTCATATGCACAACGAATTTTATCTCTAAAACAAAAAATGATGCTAGTCCTAAACTTTCACAAGTTGTTAGATATAAAATAAGCTTCAATTTAGTTTAAAAAAAAAAAAGGCTATGCCATCTTTTTTTCAATTACACCATTTTTTTCTTATGTTACACCGTTAAAATCAAAGACTATCTATAAACAAAAAATAATCAAAATTAAAAAGGGTCAAGTCAAAACGTTGTTGAATCTTCGTGAAATTGCTCATATATATATATATATATATATATATATATATATATATATATATATATATATATATATATATATATATATATATATATATATATATATATATATATATATATATATATATATATATATATATATATATATATATATATAAGTAGTGTTATCCCACTATCGTAAATTTTCAGGTAATTATCCCACTATCGTAAATTTTCAAGTTTAAATCAATTTTTTTTTGTTTGATAATTGCATTGAGAGACTGAGTTAAAAAAATGGATTACGTATTGCTAAGATTATTCAATGTACGAAACTGAATATAATTTTTTTACTTCGAATTGCATTGAGAGAATGATCTTGAAAGAAAACTAGCGAAAACGATTAAAATATTTTTTTTGTTGTATCTTATAAGAAAAAATTAATTTTCTTCGTCACGAAAAAAAGTAAAGAAATGTGGGACTATCCAACAAATGTTTTAAAATAGATTATTCAATGAGTTGACTGAATCAACTGAGAAAAAACAACAACAATTGCATTCAATTTTTCAGTTGTATCAGTTGCTTCAGTCAAATATGAGTTTGTGTTTTAATCTTGCGGTCGAATAAAAAACTTGAAAGAAAAACTAGAGAAAGTGATTTAAATCTTTTTTTGTTGTTGTATCTTATAAGAAAAAATTCATTTTCGATCCCACTATCTTTCATGAGTTGAGTTGACTGAATCAACTGAGAAAAACAACAACAATTGCATTCAATGTGAATTGAATTTTGTATCATAACTTTTGTCTCGATATTATATTACAAAAATATGGGACTTTCTCACATGATGTGTTAAAGGTAACAAAAATTGTTTTTGTTGTAGTATTTTGTATTTTGTTTCGTAATTGCGTGCGGCTTTTTTTTTTTTGCGTTAAATGATTAAGTATGATTTCGATTTTTTTTTTCATTGGGGCACATGTGTTGTTCTTGTTTTTTTTTGTTGTTATATAAGATTTTGTGTGTTAAGCGAGCAGAAGAATCAAAAATATGGGACTTTCTCACATGATGCGTTAATTGATTGACAAAAAAACAGAATGGATAGAAAACAAAATATGAAAAAGCATGTGAATTGAATTTTGTATCATAACCTTGTCTCGATATTATGACACTTTGTTGTTTTGTTATGTAAGATTTTAATTTTCTCGACAAAACAAAAATTGAAGATGTTCATGATATATTTTTTTGTAGGTAACAAAAATTGTTTTTGTTGTAGTATTTTGTATTTTTTTTCGTAATTGCGTGCGGCTTTTTTTGCGTTAAATGATTAAGTAAGATTTCGATTTTTTTTTTCATTGGGGCACATGTGTTGTTCTAGTTTTTTTTTTCGTTGTTATATAAGATTTTGTGTGTAAAGCGATCAGAAGAATTAGAACAAATTGTGTTGGAAAAAAAATTATGATGTGTTGGAAACCTAAAAACTTTTTATTTGGAATTTTAGACGGATGCCTGAAATAAGTTGTTAATTGAAAAAACTAAAAAATTATAAATAGATGTTCGAAATGGACCATATCATTTATTTCAAAAAATATGTTTAATGTGGAACAACCTTTTACCATGCAGATTTCTGGTCCTTCTTCTTCGGGAAGACCACGTTTGTATTAAAGTTCTTGCCACATATTCATGGTATAAAGAAACTGGTTTGGTGCAATGGTGAAACTAATTCGGTCGATCTAAAAGATTTCGATTTTGAAGATATTGAAATGTTAGACAACGTCCCCGAAAATTTTGATAATCTAGAAAACACATTAATCATCTTGGATGATTTAATGACTGAGGCGTATAATAAAAACGTTTGTGAATTATTTACCAAGGGTTCACATCATCGAAATATATCTGTTATATTAATTACCCAAAATGTGTTCCATCAAGGAAAATTTTGCAGAGACATTTCGTTAAACTGCAAATACTTAGTTATGTTTAATAACCCCCGAGATAAATCTCAAATCTACCCGCTTGCTAGACAAATTTATCCAGAAAATATCAAAGAGTTTGTAAGAGTATATAAGGAGGCATCTTCAAAGCCTTACGGTTATTTATTTATGGATTTGACACAATCGTGCAACGACTTATTTCGCTTCCGCTCGAGTATTTTTAATAAAGATTATCAAGAGTGTTATGCGCCATCTAAACTAGTATCACAGCTAAAAAGGAATGAAGCGGCTCATGGTACACAAACATACGTTACATATGTTAAGAAATTGTAAGCCCCGTATACGTAAATTTATATTAGAAAAAAGTAAAACAGATTTAATCAAAGCCTTATATGAAGTGTGTTTAAATGTTTTAAATGGTAATGTCAATATCGATAACAACTGTAAAACTCGTTTGAAGAAACATAAGAGTGCTTTACGTAAAATTGTCGATTCCAAATCTAATTTATCGGTGAAACGTAAGGTGCTAGTACAAAAAGGTGGATTTTTGCCTATTATCTTATCAGCTGTTTTATCTGGGGTTATTGGAAAGTTATTGGAGGAAGTTACAAAATGAGTTTACAACGTATGATTGTTGTTCATCCTGATACATTTGAGCAGTGGAAAAAAATTATGTTAGAAGACAATAAACTATCGGCATTAGATCGTGAAATGAAAAAGATTTTGTACAATAATAAACTAAACGATATCGATAAATGGAACTATTACCGACAAAGTCTTTTAAAAATGTTAAATGTGAAAAGAAGACCAATTGGAATAAATCATTTTCCAGGCTTAAACTCTAGCGTTGTATTAAATAAACAGACGCAAGCTGATAGCGATGTTTTAAATAACCAGTTAAAGGTGGATGGGAACACGCAAACGAAGATTTTAAAAGGGCGTAACGCAAAAAATCAAACTGAAACGTCTGAAGGTCGAAATATTGCAACACAAACTAAGATGATGAAACAAATTCAAGAGCCTAAATCATTTGATGAACTGTTTGAAACATCGAATAGATTTTCTAGTTTTGAAAATGCGGATAATAATGACGATCAGAGTTTTCGTAGTTTTGATGAAATTCAAGAATTAGATATGGATGATAGCGTACGACGAAGAGCTCTAGAAGGTCAACCGCCCGATGTAAGAATATCGAAAGAAAGACTTTCTCTAAATCCTCAAGAGTACAGGGTATTTGAATTGAATACGGGAGAGAATGTGAACGTTCCAGTTGAACGCCGTTTCACACGTTCTACAACAAAAAGGTCGAGAGTTGATCCAACGCAAAGTGTTATAAATTTTCACACCAAAGCAACACCAAAAAAAAAACACAAAAAACAAAATCAAAACAACAAACGATTCCCTGGCAAAGCTATAAAAGTTAAGTTTATAAGTGTTAATCATCATTCAGATTTTTGATGTTATCACACGACGTCTACAATGCTAGCTGATCAAAAATCTTTTTATATTACATTAACAAGTAACAGCTCTCTGGATTTTTATCCGCATAACACACTATCAAGATTTACTGTTAAACTTCCTTATTCACTTAACTTGAAGGGTGACGATCACGCAGAATGGTATATGGGTGTATCAAAATTTGCTTGCACCTCTATAATGAAGAAACTCGGAAAAGATCCGACTATAACGTTTATTGCAGAACGAGGTAATACTGGTGTAGAAATATTAGATATATTAAGACAGTATCCAACTTTATTTGAAATCGTTCAACATGAAGATTTTTTCGATCAATATTCTGAGTCTGCTGACGTGCCTTTTTACGTTTTTTCAAAAGAATTCGTTCAAGTTGGTGTTGATAAACGCAATTTTAAATTGAAATTTAATAAAGAATACACAATAAATCTACTCTTTGACTACTTATTTTCACAAATTGATAAAACTGAATGGAGCAAAGTTATAAAAAATTTAAAAGAATCGATTGCAATTAAACCTTCACAATCTTTATCAGAGCAAAAACTAACGATGTTAAAGAAACGTGTCAAAGTAATTTTACCGGCGCCCTTCCCAGAATCTGAAGCTGTACCGAACTATATGTGTATTTATTGTGATATAGTGTGACCTCAAATGTTTGGTAATATAATGGCTAGAGGGTTAGTAATGTATCCCGTAAAATATAAAAGGCAATTTGAGAGTTATCAAAACTGTGAAATAGGAAAAATTCAATATGCACGACTCGAGAGAACACTGATTACAGATATCAGTCTACTATTAACGGATGAAAATGGGGAACAGATAAATTTTAAAAATGATTCATTTTGTACAATGGTTGTTTTACATTTTCGTAAAGGTATATAAAGAGGTGAAACAGTTTTTAAATTTTATTACAATGCATAACGCTTATCTAAAATATTACGTTCAACAACACGGTGGAAATAATCCAACCGTCAACGATGAATTTGGAAATGTGTTAAAATTGCCAAAAGTATATCAGCGAGGTCGAGGGATTGGTAGTGTATTTGCTAGTTTCTGGAAATATCTTCAACCGCTTCTAAAAAGTGGTGCAAATTTTTTAAAGAACGAGTTAATTGACACGGGTTCCGACATTTTAAAAAATATTTGTGCGCAAAAACCGATACAAAATATTCTTCGTGATCGATCGGTGCAAGTTGTTGACAAATTAAGAGATAAGACAATCGATAAAATAAATGCAATGGCTGGAACAGGCATCGAAAAGCGCAAAAGAAAAAGATTCAAACGAAGCTTGAAAAACCCAATAAATAAGAGAGCAACTTCTGAAAAAAGACAATCGAGCATCTTAGCAGTTCGTGTAAAGAAGCATCTATCAAATAAACGCACACCAAACAAAAAACCACGCTCTTTAGATATATTTAAATAATTTAAAAACTTAAACAAAAATGTCTTTCCGAGAGTGTATGAAATCCGAATTGGATCTTTTCGCACCTCGTAACATTCAAACAAACATTGTGAAAACCGAAGAAGTTTTGTAGGCAACTAGTTTAGAAAACCAATCGATCATTGAATTCGTATGTCATGGACATAGTGATATGTATTTAGATTTATCCTCAATAAACCTATGTGTAAAACTACGTCTAACCAAAAGTAATGGTGCATTGTACACGGATGCGGATACATCTCAACCAACCGTAATAAATAATATGTTGCATTCACTGTTTCGTCAGGTAAATGTTTCGTTGAATGGAAAAAACATAAATTCCTCAGACGGTAATTACAGTTATAAAGCGTACATTGAAACATTATTGAATTTTGGTGAGGATGCGAGCAGGACACATTTGGAGTTATCGGGGTTTTATCCGGATACCAAAAAACTTGATACTTTACCGCCATCTCAAGAAGGATTGTTGAAAAGACACAGTTTAGTGAAAAATAGTAACATTGTTGAGTTGTACGGAAAAGTGCATGCAGATATGTTAAATCAACCGCTATTACTTTTGAACAATGTTGATGTGAGATTAACTTTTACGCTCAACAAACCTGAATTTTATCTTATGACTGATGCGGCAACCGATGACACATCTATAAAAATACTTGAGGCAACAATTTACGTAAAACAATGTGCAATTAATCCTAATGTTTTGATCGCGCATCATAAGATGCTTGAACAAACAAATGCAAAATATCATTATAAGAGATGTGAGGTGAAATCATATACGATACCTGCAAGCGGTATTTCCTTAAATTTGGATAATATTGTGTTGGGGCAGATGCCAACAAATTTAATATTTTTTATGGTTGATAATGATGCATACATTGGTTCGAAGAAAAAGAATCCTTATAATTTCAAACACAATAAAATGGCTTCGTCCACTTTGTATGTAAATGGGGTTCCAACACCTAGTGCATCTATAACAACCTCATTTACCGGTGGTGATTCGTGTGCGCGTGCATATTCGACAATCTTTTCTACTATGGGTATACTGCACTCACCTCAGGGCAACCTTATTACAAGAGAAATGTATGCATCCGGCTATTTTATGATCGCGTACGATCTCACACCGGATTTAGCATCCAACGATGGCTGTTCATCTTTAGCCAATCAAGGAAATATACGTTTTGAGGCACGTTTTGATGCACCGATTCCTAACACCTTAACATGTTTAATTTACATGGAGTATGATGCTAGCTTGGAGATTGATCAAAATAGAAACATTATTTTAGATCAGTAAAAAATATAAATAAACAAACTTCAGATTTAACTACACATTAAGACATTATGAATACAACAGAGTTAACTATAGCCCTACAAAAAAATCCTATCACAAAAAAATATTTTCGTGGTGTGTACGCAATTGATCAACTGCCTAAAACAGTCTTAAATAAACCCGCATGCTACGTTATTAATACTGATCCATCACACAAACCGGGAACACATTGGGTGGCAATTCATTTTCCCTCTGGAGCTCGTGCCGAGTTTTTTGATTCGTTTGGTAGAAAGCCATTCGATCGTAGATTCCGCGCTTTTTTGTTAAACAACTCAAAGTCATACATTTACAATCCAAAAGAACTACAAAATCGATACAGTTTAATGTGTGGTAAATATTGCTGTATCTACCTCCATCATAGATGTAGTGGAAAATCAATGAAAAGTTTTTTAAACGGATTTGCAACCGATTTGTCTGACTACAACGATCGCATCGTGAATTTTACATCATCGTGAATCGTGAATTCTACAAAAAGTACTTTAACAAAATGGCAAAGAAAAAACGGTGAACGAACCAAATAAAAACTCGTCCAGCTTGAAAAACATGATCAAACTTGTTCAATGTAGGTAAAAGTGTGTTATTAAATTTTTTTTTAAATCAACTAATAACAAACTTTTATTTTCAGACTTTCAATACCACTGCAGAAAAAAATTCAAAAAAAAAATAAAATAAAAAAAATTAAAAAAAAAAATTTAGAAAAAAAAAAAAGATTAAAAAAAAATTTTAAAAAAAACTAAAGAAAAAATAATAAAAAAAAAATTTAATAAAAAAATTTAATAAAAAAAAATTTAATAAAAACAAAATGAAACAATTTTTTACTAATTATATATTTTTTTTTTTAATATATCTCAAATATTTATACAAAGATTATTATATAAGTCACAAATCAGTTTGTTTTTAACAAAATTGGTAGTTCGTTAAATAATCTGGAATAGTTGCATTGGTTTGTATTTTCGTGTGTTGGCGTAAAAAAGTCTTTGTAGTCCAGCTTTGTACAATTTTGTTGAACACATTTTTGCATATATAAATTGTAATAGGCTCTTACATCCTTGTAAGTTAGCCTATACCAGCTAAATATTGAGTGAATTAAAGGCGCCAACTCTTGCAATCTGCCCCATTCTTCTCCATTCAATTGTATTTTAAAAGATTTATCGGAAAAGATTACATACTTCTTCCCGTTGTTGTACGATAATCTGTATCTGTTGTCTTTCCTGGCTAACATTTGTTTGAATTTTTCGATGTCATCTCCCTCAAAATATTGTTGAACTAATCCAATTTGGTTGAAAAATAGATTCCAGTCATCCCAAGCAAAGCAAATAAAATCTTTATCATTAATCAACAGCAGTTGTGGTTTGAAAATTTCTGTATTGTAGCCAATTACAATGAAACATGATTTATTGTCGTTTAAAAAATAAACATACGACAGCAATAAATCTGGTTTACGCATTACTAACTTCTTAACTTTTTCCTTAACAATCCTCTCCATTTTTACTGTGAAGTACTCAGTTGAAAAGAACTTAATAAACTAAAATCAAAATGAATTTAACAACACTTACTATTTGATCAACAGCATTGAACATTTATAAATAGCCGGCGTCGTGTGGAAGCTATTAAAACAACCAATAACTTCAATCAAAATGGAGCGCCAAGAAGTGATAAACGAATTACATAAACAAGCAAGAAAAAATTTCGAAAGAAGAAAAGTTATAACAAAAGGGATAGATGATCTATGGCAAGCCGATCTTGTTGAATTAACTGCATACAGCAAATATAATAATAATTATCGATTTCTTTTGATGATTATCGATACTTTCTCTAAATTTTGCTGGGTATCACCCCTTAAAACTAAAACAGGTCGAGAAATTTCTGGAGAACTGCAACAAATAATGGAAACAAATCAAAGGTTTCCAAAACATCTTCAAACGGACATGTGGAAAGAATTTTATAATAGAGAATTCAAAAATTTAATGAAGAAACACAATATAAACCATTATTCTTCATTTAGTTTCTTAAAAGCTAGTATAGTTGAGAGACTAAATAGAACTATAAAACAACGAATGTGGAGAATGTTTAGTTTTCGCGGCTCTTATAAATGGATAGACATAATTACCGAAATAGTTAATGTGTACAATCGGAGTAGACACCGAACTATAAAAATGGCCCCCATTGATGTATCGAATAAAAATGAATCGTATCTTCTAAAAAATGTTTTTGATTACAAACCAAAACTGGGTAGAGCAAAATTTAAGAAAGACGATTATGTTCGAGTTAGCAAACATAAAACAATTTTCGAAAAATCTTATACTGCAAATTGGTCTCCAGAGATTTTTCAAATAGATGAGGTAAAACATAAATTTCCTGTAACATATTTGTTAAAAGATTTTAAAAATCAACCAATTTTCGGCCGATTTTATGAACATGAATTACAAAAGACGAAACATCCTGACATATATTTGGTAGAAAGAGTTTTACGAAAGAAAAAAAATCAACTTCTCGTAAAATGGTTAGGTTTCAATAAAACACACAACTCTTGGATAAATAAAAATAATTTTATTTGAATTTAACACTTATTCTATATTTACATTTCGTATTTATTATAATTATATTTATTTTTGTTTTAAACCTTTTTATTACATATTAAAATACAATATTACTATTAAAAACGAGAAAAATTAAAACTAAACAAAACATTTTTTAAAAATAGGTTAAAAAATAAAGCCAAATGGGATTGTTTTATAGTCATCAAGACAAATTCGCTTGTTATATGTAAACCCAAATTTCTTAATTTCAGGCTGAGAAACTACTTCTAATATTTTTCGTCTCTTAATTTTTTTTTGGTCACAGACCGTACGAAAGCCTTCATCACTAACATTGGTTACAATGCTCTTCAAAGTATAAAAATTCAAAGATTTTTGCGATTCAACATTTAGTGTTATGCCTTTACACTTTGCCGTCTCATGATATTCCTCTTTATCAGGATTGAACGCAATGAACCCATAGCTTTTAGGCCCTGTACTAACAAATTCAGTAATATAGGCATTTTTTCCGTATCCTGATAATTCGTCGGTTAAATCACCTACAAAATTACCCGTTTTAAGCACTCCTTCATTTGACACGTCTTCTATAAAAATAATTGAATCGGTATCACAATAGAGAAGTTTTCCTTGAACTTTCGCTAACTCTTTGTAAAGCTTAATTCGAGCATTAGCCGTAGTAAATGCGGCCACAGCTACGGAAGCGTGTTTAAGTGGTATAACAAAATCATTACTTGGATGTTTCCATTTCACCCATAGAACATTTTCTACTGGAAATACATCGGTAATTTCAACTCCTGGGGATGAGATTAATTTGTACAATTCAGAAACTGTATGAATGATGGCCGTCTGATTCTTATCATTTCTTTGACCCAAATTTCCCCAAAGCGCATTTAAAAGAAGTTTACTGCAACCTCTTTGTGAAGGATTATTTGTAATTGCTTTTGGATCCAAATGAATCCCTTCATGCTCAAAAAACTCCTTAATGTAGTTTTCCTTTTCAATTTGAGTGGAAACGTTTGGAGGCCAATCACTTGCTTCTTGTTTTAACTTAAGGAAGCAATTCATATAATCAGTGAACACGCCGCCACACTTTTTTTCTCTATTATATTGAGCTATCTCGTATTGCCAAACTTCAAAAATTTCTGCAATCTTGTAACCATGATTAATTGCTAGTTTGACTTCGTCCAATACCCAAGTACCTGATAACATTCGTTCAGATTCCTCATGTGTACAACGGTTGCAAACATTTTCAGTTTCTCCGCACGTTCGACATAAAGTAAATAGAAGTTTGTTATTTATTTTCATTGGAAGAATTGGAATTAATAGTTTTTGAGGGGGTAGCACTAAACACTTGATTAGACCGTCAATACTTAAGATATCGAGGTTCTTACACTCTTCTCTGCGAAAGACTTTTGGATGATGAATGGGGTTTTTACCATATTTATTTACATACGGGTAGAGTGATGTAAAATCAAAATATCTTATTTTTTCACCATTCTTTACTTTGTAGTAAAGCTGAAATGTTTCGGTTCGACCACCATACAGGGCATCTCTAGGATCAAGATGACTATACTGTAATTCACGGTCGTTATCTAGAGTTGCGGATAGCTCGGGGTTTTCAGACAGGAAGTTCTTAAACTTGCACTCCCAAATTTTTTTAATGTTGTACCCTAGTGACTCTATAACATGCAATCTAGCCATTGATTGTTCGTACTTGTTAACGAACGAATCGCTACCATTTATCTCAATGTTTCTGGCTACAAAACATTTTTGACATCCATGCCAATAGCATCCTAGAAATTCATAGACAGTATTGCTGCTTGCGCAAAACCCATCCACGTAAAAATTGGTAGTTGGTATTTTTACTTCGAAAGAGATTTTTTCTGAAATTTGTTTACTCTCATAAATTAACCATTTTAGTCCAATACGAGATTGGTTTTTATCGGCATGGTTGTAAAAATTTGTTGGAATTACCCCCAAAGTTTTTTCCGCTAAGAATTTCTTACGATAAGCTAGCATTACTGCCTGAGCTAATGTAAATGATTGCAACAAAGGGTTAACATCTGTTGTAGTTAAGAAATCATTCATAAATTTAATACAACCCTTGCGAAGAATTTCAACATCTAGGCAACAATACTTAATTAATTCCTTCCGATTATCGTAAGGTAAACTGAGCTGTGACTGTTCACTATACCAGTTGTTGAATTTTTTAACATCCTTCTGACTCATATGAGATATTCCAAAGTATTTGCGATCGGGAAGATCACCTACATAGTTGTAATTCTCAGGTGTATTAAAAAAGTGAGGATACCAACCTTTAGACAAATTTTCCAAACCAAATGTTTCAGGAAATTTAGATAGAGCCATTGGCAGAAAATTTAACGAATCAATGAAAGAAATATGATTATCATAGGTTATTTTATAAATTTTCATCCCACCTAAAATAGGAAGAATTGGCTTGTCTCGTTTCGCCAGCTCTTTAACTATAAACTGACCATCATACGATTTAAAATTATGGGCTATACAAAATATTTGAGAAGAGTTTTTGCGGAATGTTTCGCAGAAATCGATAAATTTTTTTACGCAATTATCAGTCGAGTCGTTTTCAAAAACATGTTGTCTCTTAACACAAAAAGAACAGCATGTGTTTGAATCCGTCTCCAAATAACATGTATTGCAAACTATTTGCGCAACACATAAATTGGGTTCATGGAGAAATACGTCTTCTTTCAGTTTTGTGCTCTGTACACACTCCAGATCAAAAAAAATTATAAAAAATCTGAGTGGTGGAAATCTTTTATATGTTTGAATATAACACTGATGTTCATGTTCGACAATTAACAAACAAACGGAACATTTTTTTTCCTCACAGTCATGTATTTTATACGGTCTTTTTTGATAATTAATAAATCTTAAACAAAGCTTGCAATGTTTTAGAGTATCACAAACATTGGGTTTGTGATTTCTATAACAAATTTCTCCGTAAAAAAACCTATTACATTCAGAACATGTAATTTTACTCTTTGAACTGTTACACGGTGGAACCTGTTCACAGCTCCTGCACTTTTTTGAACATGTATGGTAGTGTTTATTGTTATACACTTCTGCGCAGTGGGTACATTGATATTTAAAACCAAAAAAACTCTTGATATTTTTTAAAGCCACAAAATGTTCAATGTCTTCAAAATAAAATAAGTTTATTGCTAAAGAATTCTGGTCGCCAGAGGAAAACATTATTTCTTTGGGGTTGTTTTTATCACTGTAAACAGTAATTTTATAATTATGTAGCAGTTTTTGATACGCGTTTATTTGAAGTAATGAGGAACCAAAATGTGCATTAATCTCAACTTTTGCACTCTTCATTAGAAGCACGACAGCCCTCAAAAGAAACTGAGGATCACGTTTGTATTTGTTAAGCGTTACAATATCATCATTCGCCAAACATTTTCCTGCTAATATAGCTATAGGCAGACAATACAAATTAGCTTCATCAACTTTAATGTTAATTAGAGACTTATTTTTCATTTTAATGAGCTCTTGGGATGGAATAAGCCGAATACAAGCACGACCTTTACCCGTTGGAACATGTAATAGAACCGATGTTATCTGTAGAACATCGGTTAAGAGAAAGTCGGTATTTGATTGAGAGACAGATTCCAGTATGGCTGAAATTGTTTCACTTTTTAATTTTGAAACATCCGTAAAACTTATGCCAATTGGTTTCGAGGTGTCGACATTTGGTAAAGAAATTTTTAGACCGATTTTATAATTTGCAGGCGCGTGTGCCGCGAATAAAAGAGGTGATTTCCTCAAAAGCCATTTTTAAATAGCTAAAAAGATCAACTGTGGATTTTACCACATTTTTAAATTTAAATTTTGTATCGGTTGTCATTACTTTAAATTTCGGGTTAAAACTAGAAATTTGGCTTAATATATTAATGTAATTATACCTTTTAGAAATTTCTTCTAGTTGCGAATTTTGATCAAATGGTAATGCGGTTGCTGGTGCTGGTTGGTTTTCGTTTGAGTTTGTTGTTGTTTTTTTTTATGTTGTGGTGTTGACAAGTCCAGCGAAGTCGATTGATCTTGTTGTGTTAAACTTAAATCTAAGGGTGAAATCTCCGTTTCAACTTGATCACGTTGAGAGATTCCTCTGCCGGTCTGTTTTACAGTGTTGTATGATCTAAAATTGCCGAAAAGATTTTTGATTAAAATTAGACATTTGAGTGAATATGATAATATAATTTTACCTTTTTGAGACTTGTGTTGAAAAGTCCAACGAAATCGATTGATCTAGTTGTGTTGGACTTAAATCCATCGGTGAAATCTCTGTTTCAACTTGTTCACGTTGAGAGGTTCCACTTCCGGTCTGTTTGTCAGTGTTGTTAGATCTAAATAGCCGAAAAGATTTTTGATTAAAACTAGAAATTTTACTAAATATGTTAAAATAATTTTACCTTTTTGAAACTTTTGTTGAAAAATCCAACAAAATCGTTCCGATCTGTTTATCAGCACTATTATTATTATTATTATTATTATTATTAGAGCTAGCTCTGTTGTTCAGCCAACCCGTTAGCTTGATCACATCAGTATCATAAAGCTGATGACAAATTTGCTGAATGTCATTTGCTACTTCTTCATCGTTTAACGTGAAGTTGTCGCTTGAGAGTTTTCTTGCTATACATTGCAATAAGGATTCTTTGACATCCCTATTACACGTAATTTTACAGCATCCCACCAGTTCTTTTATAGTAATATTAGACACATCTAATGATAAATAATTATTCATTTTTTTCACGTATTTTTATTTGCGTCTATCACTTAGCTAGTTCAAATTTAAACTAAATTTAAAATGCAAATAAAAACTTTAAAACAAAAAAACCCGATGCAAGAAAATGTGAAAAAAAGAAAAGTAAAATCGTCGGAATGAATTCAATAACTGAAAACATTTTCGATTTATTGAAATTAAAATTTTCCCATGTGTTCAATTACCCCATGCAGGTGAATACAGAAATAAAGAACAGAAAAACATGCAAAATAATCTAAAGAAAAATGGTATAAATACAATTGCATAAAATCAATCTCAAATCATAATCAGAAAACTAAGGCGAACAACACATCACTTGTGAATTTAAAACCAAAACAAAAAACAAAAAAATCGAAATGGCAAGTAACCCCTCTCAAACTATATTAATTAATTTATTTTTAATTGTTTTTAATTTTCCAGGCTTCTTCTTTCATTGAATCGTTGAACAGTGCAGCACGGACTGTGCAAAGCCAAATACTAAAGCCGGAAGAATTGGGGCTAAACATTGAACACGAGGTGACCAGCTACAAGCTGGTAAAGACAAAATTTGGGGACCGGGTTGTGCTGGTCATCAAAGATACCGGGAATTTATACATGCCGCCAAGGCTAACAAAATTATTTGTTGGCCAAGAAGCCAACATCACAAATATGCTGATCAAATTCATCGGTAGAGATGCTTCCAAAATGAACGCACCATTATATGAGTTTCGTGTGAAACCAATGGCGTTATTGGTTGAAGACGAAACTCAATTCGAGATGGATGGTCAGCTGTTTTAATAAAAATTTAATGTATTTAAACAAATTTTAAAAAATTAATTAATAAAATAAAAATTTTGTTTAAAGTTTTTACAAAACTATAACAAAAAAATGAAAAAAAAGATTTCATTTTTTATTTAAATAAGTTTTTTCCAAAATTATAGCAAGTTTTTCACATTTCGAACATCTATTTATAATTTTTTAGTTTTTTCAACAAAATCTTATATAACAACAAAAAAAAACTAGAACAACACATGTGCCCCAATGAAAAAAATTATTTATGCATTTAACGCAAAAAAAAAGCCGCACGCAATTACGATATAATATCGAGACAAAAGTTATGAAACAAAATTCAATGTCATAATATCGAGACAAAAGTTATGAAACAAAAAAATTCAATTCACATGCTTTTTCATATTTTGCTTTCGATTAACAAAGTGGCATAATATCGAGACAACCATTTTTTTATTCAACCGCAAGATTAAAACACAAACTCATATTTGACTGAAGCAACTGATACAACTGAAAAATTGAATGCAATTGTTGTTGTTTTTTCTCAGTTGATTCAGTCAACTCAACTCATGAAAGATAGTGGGATCGAAAATGAATTTTTTCTTATAAGATACAACAACAAAAAAAGATTTAAATCACTTTCTCTAGTTTTTCTTTCAAGTTTTTTATTCGACCGCAAGATTAAAACACAAACTCATATTTGACTGAAGCAACTGATACAACTGAAAAATTGAATGCAATTGTTGTTGTTTTTTCTCAGTTGATTCAGTCAACTCATTGAATAATCTATTTTAAAACATTTGTTGGATAGTCCCACATTTCTTTACTTTTTTTCGTGACGAAGAAAATTAATTTTTTCTTATAAGATACAACAAAAAAAATATTTTAATCGTTTTCGCTAGTTTTCTTTCAAGATCATTCTCTCAATGCAATTCGAAGTAAAAAAATTATATTCAGTTTCGTACATTGAATAATCTTAGCAATACGTAATCCATTTTTTTAACTCAGTCTCTCAATGCAATTGTTGTTGTAGCTTATCAAACAAAAAAAAAATTGATTTAAACTTGAAAATTTACGATAGTGGGATAATTACCTGAAAATTTACGATAGTGGGATAACACTACTTATATATATATATATATATATATATATATATATATATATATATATATATATATATATATATATATATATATATATATATATATATATATATATATATATATATATATATATATATATGTAGGAGCACCATGTAACCAAGGATTAAATTTATAATTGTTTTTTATTAGTAATTATTCTTGTTTATTTATCAATGTTATATTTTATTGCTTAACGGTCTATCCAATTGTTGTTTGATATAGAATATAAATAATTCGATTGCAAGATGAGATGTAATTAGAATTTTGAAGTGAACATATCTCAATAAATATTAAAAGTTGTATTATTTGAATTAAATAAATATTTTTAGTTGATTTAGTTGAGTAATTATTCTGTAGAAGTCCTACATATATATATATATATATATATATATATATATATATATATATATATATATATATATATATATATATATATATATATATATATATATATATTAGACTGGTCGTTAAAAACTAAATTTTCCGAGACGCCCCCTAGAAAAATTCTTTGTGGTCAAAAAACCACAACGGCATTATTTTTTTTTTTTTTAAATCAAAAGAACACGTGCCGCAAAATCGTTGAAGTTGATTTTTTGAAAAATTCGTAGATTTTTTCAAATATCTCATAAAATATGCAGATGTCAAAAAAAATCACATAACCATTTTTGTAGAAAATTTAATTCTCTACAAAAAAGGTCCAAGTCATTTTTTCCCGAAAACGTATAGTTCTCATGATATTTTGAAAATGAACTTGTAAGTTTTCGTAATTTTTAAAAAACATAAAAAATAAAGATGACGAAAAACTCCTATATTTCTTCTTATGTTATAGAATGAAATGTATAAAAAAATAATCGTGACAGAAAAAATCAAAGTTAGTACTTTTTCGTCGAAATTTTTATCATTTGGTTTTACGAGTTTCGAAGAATTTCAAGTTTTATTTCAAAATATCATCAGAAATATAGGTTTTAGGAAAAAATTGACTTGGAACTTTTTTGTAGAGAATTAAATTTCCTGCAAAAATGATTAAGTGATTTTTTTTGACATCTGCATATTTTATGAGATATTAACAATTTTATCAAAAAATAAACTTCGATGATTTTGCGGCACGTGTTCTTTTCACTTAAAAAAAAAAAAAATAAAGCCGTTATGGTTTTTTGACCACAAAGAATTTTTCTGGGGGGCGTCTCGGAAAATTTAGTTTTTAACGACCAGTCTAATATATATATATATATATATATATATATATATATATATATATATATATATATATATATATATATATATATATATATATATATATATATATATATATATATATATATATATATACACCTAATTCTGTTTTTACACGACAGATTGGTTCCAGAGAAAGACGTGTAAAAAAAATTCGTGTAAAAATATACATTGTATATATGAAAAAATGGAGGATTGGTTCCACTCTCGAGAAATTAGTACAAAAAAATATGGAACACGCTGTTGCATTGACTGATACCACGATCAGTTCTGAAAATACAGTACGCTTATATATATTTTTCAATTGATGGCTAGCTGTTGCCATAAATTAGCTATAACTTTAGAAAAATTTGTTAAATAAAAGTAGAACTTCAATAATTTTATCGAAAGTCGCAAGCCAAAAATTAGGATGCAGAACTATTGTGAGTTTTTAACACTTCACCGCTCACAATTACATAATTTTGCTGCTGATCCAATTTCAGTAATCAGGCCCAAAACGAAAATAAAATTCAAAAAAGTCGGTCAAGTGCGAATAAAATTAGCTCACCGAGGGTTCCGTAAACGTAAAAGAACATAGTATCAAAAATAACTAACAAAGTTGTGTTGTATGTAGTCTTTCTATTGCCAAATCATAAGAACATACAAAATGTATATTTCCTCTTAAACGTTAAACGATTTTACCGTCTGCGCAATCAGCTTCCATTTATTTCGTTCCATGACTAGTTAACCCCAGTTTGGACATCCTGTATCACGAAGGTCTTGTATGATGTCATCACGTCAACGTTGTCTGGCTCTACCTCTCCAACAAACACCAGCTGGTTGTTGTTGAGATGCTTGTTTTATCATTCTATCTAGTAGAGCTCTTTCTACATGACCAAATCATCTAATCAGGTTGGATTTAATGAATCCAATTACGTCGCAGCTACAAAGGAGCTGTCTTTCGAGATTCATATTCGGATTATTTACTAATTTTCAGCTAATTTGCATAAACCATAAAATTTTTCACATGACCTTCCTCTCGAATGTTGAAAGAATTCTACAGTCGGTGCAGTTCAGTGTCCAGCTTTCACTTCTGAAGGTAGGCACAGGTCGAATTAATGCTTTGTAAAGTGCGAACGCGACAGATATTTTAATCGCAGAAGTTTTAAGTATGCGTGGAAAACTCTCTATGCGGCAGTGACAAGGGCTTTGATACATGCCATGCATGTCATTTGACGATGTTTGTACAGACCCAAGATATTTGAATCCAGATTTCCGGGAGTTATGTTCCTAGATTAGAAGTTGTTAGAAGTTTAGTTTTGCCAGTGTTGATGCATGATCTAAGACGTTTATCATTTCTTTTAAGCGGTGAGCTGATCCCTAATATCCATTGTTCTACGTCCGAGAAGCGCAATATCATCTGCGTAGCCAAGAATTTGCTTCTGCTTTTTCTTATCGCGTTCTCCAGCGCCAAATTAAATAGTACGGGCGCAAGTGCATCACCTTGTCGAACACCTGATGTTATATCGAAAGGACCAAAACCTGTTGTTGTCGTGGATGATACTCTCATATGCTTGCTTGAAATCAACTTAGAGCTGGTGGATGCTGATGTTGTACTCCCAACATTTTTTTCCAGAATCATCCTTCCTTAAAGTAAAACATTGATCTACGGTTGAAATGTTGGAATGAAAACCACACCGATAGTCACCGATGATCGATTTGGCAAACGGGATGCGTCGAACAAGCATGAAATTCGCTAATATTTTATATGCAGTGAGCAGCATTGTGATGTCACGATAATTCGCACATTTTAGACGGTTACCTATCTTAAGTAGCGGAACAATGAGAGCTGTTTTTCATTCAGCAGGTAGTTCTTCTTTATCCCAGATCACAAAAACTAGATCGTATATTTTAGTATACTATCTTATACTTTGTAATCGTATACTTTAAATGGTTCTGCGCAGATCCATCGATACCTGGTGATATGCCTTTTTTTATTTTTAATGGCAGCTTCCACTTCTTCTATTGCTGATTAAGGGACAAAAATCTCGTCTCTTGACGGAGCAATTGCTCGAACAGGATCAATTTCATTCGTCCTATTCAGTAGGCTTGGAAAGTGGGAGCGCTATACTGCAAGCACATCACGTTCATTTGTCGTAAGCTCGTTGTTTCCATTTTTTATGACTGACGATCTTGGGTGGAATCTTTTGTCAGATTTTGCGCATTGGCAAAACACTTTTTCGAATTTCCATTAGCTGCCTGTTGGTTGTTGTTTTCGATACAACTCTTCATATGTTCGCGTTTCTTTTCCGTAGAAGTTTTGCTGAGGATTTCTTGGCGCATAGATAATGATCGGTGTCCATATCAGTACCTCTGTATAATAAAACGGCAGTAGTTACACTTGTAAAGTGTCTCTTTGAGAACACTTACTCGATTTGATTTTCCGTTCTTCCGTCATATGATTATCACGTTGCCTTGTAGATTTTCTTGTGAGGGTAGAAAGTGTTTGAAATAACTAGATCATACATCATAGCCAGTTCAGATGTTAGGGTCGATATGTGTTTTAAGTTCTGCACTTCTACCAATTTGTGTATTGAACCTACAACGATTTTTATAACGTGCTGCAGAATGTTATTGATGACTTCTTCGAGTTCAAGGAATAACAGGTCTTTTAAGTCATCTGCTTTGTCTTCAGTAGGTACATGAACATTGACGATCGTTACATTAAATTATTGCGTGAGGATTCTTAGTGTGCATATCTGCATATTAATTGGGCAGAAGCCGATGAGATGTTGATACACGCGATCAAGTATGAGAAAACCAACTCCAAAATTCCCTTCATTTTGATGACTGCAATAGTTAAAAGTGTATCCTTTGGCTGTTTCATAGATTTTACTGCCTAGTCATCTTAGTTCTTGTGATGCCACTATATCCAGTGTGTAGCTATCGATTTGGTTTGTGAATTTTAGGAGATCACCTGGTCCTAAGGCTTATTACTTTTCAGGGTCCGATTGTTAAATCGTAGTTCAGGTACAGTTTCCGAGGAAAGCGTACCGAGTTCATAACAAATAATTTTTTTTACGGAAATGGGAGATTAGCTTTCGCCCAACCCAAATTTTCATGAATTGGTCCGTTCAGATCTTTAGATTACCAGGAAAACGTTTTTTCACGTTTATATATCAAACCGCTTGATTAAAGACAGACGCCAGCTCCAAGCCAGGCTTACATGGAGAACAGATGCTTGAGTTGCATTGATTTTACGGCGTCAATGACTCGCCATGGTGTAGAATCATTGCATATTAGCAGTATATACTTATATACAACAATATTTTTCTTATTGCCGTGCATGCACGTCAATATGCAAAGCTGATTAGCTTGGCAACGCCCCTACATGGAACATGAACGCCAAAAAAACAAAATTGAACAAAAAAAAGAAAGATTCAATTTTACCAGCCTGTAAATGGTTTATATTGAAACACCACTATCAGTTCAAATAAAATTACAAATTATCGATTAAAATATAATAAGTGACAATAACTCAAAACTGTGCACTTCACAATTATGTAAAAGTTGCTATATTTTTTAAAGCAAGTGCAAGTCTTTCAAATGACAGCCAGTTTAAGTCACACAAGATTTTTTCACCCTTCCCCATTTCCATCTCCTCAAAACACAGAAATATAACAATTTATAAAACTTTCTTCCTTTTCTGATTCTGATTCGTATCATGGATCGTACAATAATGAATAGAGAGTAAAAATGTAAATATGTACTTACTGTATTTCTGCTCCACATTTTAATTTTATTTTTTTGTGCAAATGTATTGTAGTATGAGCCGGCTTTTAAAAATATATATGGTACAACAAAAGAAATTTTTTTTCTTGAAAAATCGGATCAACGGACGAAAAAATTTAAATTTAAAGGTTTAGTCGATTCGTGTTATTTCAAAAAATTTCGTGCATAAACAAAATTAATTTTTTCCTCCAACTCGTGCTATTTCAAATTCGTGTATAATAAATTCGTTCAAAAACAGAACTGAGTGTATATATATATATATATATATATATATATGAGCAATTTCACGAAGATTCAACAACGTTATATATATATATATATATATATATATATATATATATATATATATATATATATATATATATATATATATATATTGTATACAATTGTATACAACAACGTTATATATATATATATATATATATATATATATATATATATAGATATATATATTGTAACGACTCTTCGTTTGTTCTTTTCGATTATTGAGCAAATACGACAGTAAAAAGACAGATCTTTAGTTAACAAAATCTCAAACTTTATTTATCAACCAGTTACAGCAACTTCCGATTTTAATTACCGTAAATTCTATGGTCTCCAATTTATGTACGATAGATTTCACCGCTTTCCACAATTTGAATCAATGAGAGTCGGAATCGTAAAATCTGTATTTACTATTCCACTAGGTTCAAATTATTTCCTATTAGTACCCAGGCTCAAGTACCACCGATTATTCCTTATACTTGCGAATATTTATAAACACTTTTAATTGCAAAAGTAAAACTGACTATCTGATATTTTGTTCGCTTATTTATATTCAAAAACAAATAAGCCGAATCTTCTGGTACTCACTGTAGTTGTTTCTAGAAACAATAGGCCACACCCCTTTTAATTTATTAATGTAAACATTTGTATAACAAATTTAATGGAAATTGTATTAGTTAAAAGGAGTTAACTTTTAATTCATGAATGCAGAATGTATTGGTTATTTATGATTAAATTAACCCATTCTGGACGAAGTTTATTACATTGCCCTCCATTTAGTTTTGTTCGTCCCGAACAATATCAGCTATCGCATTGGTACTGTTACCTTGGTACGGTACCAACCTTTGCAGATGTATCACTTTCATCTTGGTACGGGGTCCCTTTTGGATGCGGTAGATAACATCATTAATTTGTTTGATTATTTTATATGGATCTTCCCAATCTGGCTGCAGCTTGGGTGATCTTCCCTTAGTTCTCCTCTTAGTTGTATAGCCATACCAATTCTCCTTCTTGAAAACCGCCACTATTTGCATTTATGTCGTACCTGGTTTTCATTTTGTCACTGCCAATCTTAATGTGGTCTCGAACCTGTTGAAGGATTTTATTCATCTTCTCCCTTAGTTGTTCCACATAATCTGTTTTCGTAGATACCAGACCTCCAGGGATGCCAAACTCAATGTCACTAGGAAGATGTAGTTCTCTCCCAAACATGATATTCGCTGGCGTTTCACATGTCGTATCGTGCATTGCGCTACGATAGATCATCAAGAATAACGGAAGATCCTTATCCCAATTTCTTTGGTTGGCTTCCACTACCTTCGACAAATGTTCTTCCACGGTTCGGTTGAACCGTTCTACCATGCCATCCGATTGTGGGTTCATAGGTGTAGTTCGTGTTTTTCTAATGTTGAGTGTTCTGCACAGCTCCTCCGTCAGTTGAGATTCGCAATTCCTTCCCTGGTCGGTATGCGACTCGAGCGGTGTTCCATATCTGCAAACCCATTCATTGACTAAAGTTTCCGCGACCGTAACTGCTTCCTGGCTCGGTATTGCATAAGCTTCCGGCCATTTTGTAAAGTAATCAACGACTTTTGTCGTTTCCGGAAACGGCCCCGCGATATCTATAGCAATTCTCTCCATTGGGGCTCCCACATTGTACTGTTGCATCTCTCCTCGAGTTCTAGTCTTTGGTCCTTTGCTCGCCGCACAAGTATCGCATCGCCGACACCATTGCTCCACGTCTGTTCGATACCTTACCCAATAAAACCTCTCCCTTACTTTGGCTAGGGTTTTATTGACTCCCAGGTGTCCTCCAGAAATACTTCCATGCAGCTTTCCCAGTACCTCTTCTACTCGACTTGATGGCAACACCAGTTGTTCTAACACTTTCTTTCCATCAGCGGACTCCCATTTTCTTTTTGGTATCCCGTTATCCATCAATAGTGAGTCCCATTGCGCCCAGTAGCATTTCACCTCCGTACTTAAAGGTGCTACCTCTTTCCACTCCGGTTTTTTAACTTTACAGCCGTTTGCCAAAAAAAGTAATTTCTAGATTTATTTATTGAGTACTCTGAATCGGAGTTATGCGCGTGTGAATTTTTGAGGCTTTTCACGGTGTTTTGTTATGGTGTTCAATGTTTTGCTAATAGATCCTACAAATTTTATACGATTTACGTATATTTTTGCAAGGAAAAAGAAAAGTAGTTGAATAATCGAAATGTATAAGTTGGAAATTAATAATTTTTCTCTTTTCCGCTAGGCGGCACGATAAACCTTGGTTTGCTGTGAAACTCATATCTCAAAATTCGCCCTTTTTTTTGTTTTTCACAAATTTTATGGAAAACGCATGCAGCTACGAAATTAGATAAAAAGTGAGAGATTCCATATGGATTTTTTATACGATTTTTTAAAGTTTATTATATGAAAAATTCACATGTATTTTTTATGAAGTTAATTATCCCTTACTAAATGTGAATCAAATACATATATTGAAAATTTTATATTTTAGCATCCGTACTAAATTTGAAATATAATCTGTACATTATTCATTGAAAAACAAGTTTTTGTTGAGAATAATAGATGGAGATCCCAACCATCCCAACCAAGATTTTGATATACTTTCAACATCTTAGCAATAACATTAGAATAAGACTATTATAAATAAATATTGATTCTATAAAAATCATTATATAATGAAACAATATTAATATTATATAAACAAATACATAAAAAATTAACTTATATATTTTTATTTGCCTTTAAAATGCAATATTTCTGATTATCGGAAAAGGAAAACATTTTGGCAATTATTTTATCGGGTGTAGTGTTATCCGGTAAAGAACGGTGAAATCCTTGAGTTCCACTAATTGTTTTAATGTCCATAAACCGCATCGAAAGAAAAGCTCATAGAAATAATCTTTGATGATTTTATTTAGCGTATGGTTTTTATGACACATTAAAAAATTAAAATAAAACTTAAAATAGGTAGATTTTTCAATGAAATCTACCTAAAACAAAACAGGAATACACATTAAATGAGCTTACAATCAATTTGATTGCGCGTCTTTTAGTTGAAAAGTAAAAAGTAAAATATTTGAATATTGCGAAGTACATTTGAATATTAGATGTTTACATTGAGTGAGTCCATCCATGCCACCACATCGGGAGCTGCCATCGATGCCACCACATCGGGCGTTGCCATCCACATGGATGTCTGAGATGTCGCCATTGTATCATCGAATTGAACACACAGTTGCAATATGTTTTATGGTTTGTTGTGAAGCGCCGTTGGAGAGGAGACTCTGAAATTTCCCACTTGTAGAAAGAATCAGCACAACGTCCATGATTCGTTCTTATTCGGTTTAGTGTAGTCCAGGTATGACATGGTAAATCGAAACCAGGTTGGGTAGAAGTCGGGTTAGTAAAAGAAAGCCCAAGTGTATTGTAATGATGCCAGAAGGTGTCCTAGGCATCCAAGATATTAAAATTAGTTCCCAGCAGGTTGCTGGCAGTTTTATGTGGAGGCTTTCTTGACTTATTTATTTATTTATTTATTTATTTATTCATTTCATATAACATACAAATAAGGCCGTAGCCTTCTTGCAATTTCTTTGCGAACAAAGAAATTCTCTTATGCATGTTTAATAATAAACATGTACTTAAATAATGGTTACAAATCAAAAGACTTAAGGAATAACTCTGAAATATTGAAAAAATTAATAATAATTATAATAATGGGCACTAAGGCAAGAATTAAGTTAACAAATAAGCAAGTAAAATACTCTCTACATTCTACAATATATAAAGAACTAGTATTACAATCACCTATAGATAGAAAATAAGATAAACTAAAATACAATAATCAAAATAAAAATATAATAATAAATAATAACATTTATCAGGTCTGTAAAAGGCAACTTAATTATTGCTGCCTCTCAAAATATGCAAAACAAAGCTTTTTGAATCTATGTAAGGACATATCAGTTTTCATTTCACGATCTAATGAGTTCCAAATTTTGATACCATTTACAAAGAAAGATGCTTCACGAGGTTTAGTTTTACAATTTCTAGGTAAATTAATGTTAAGCGTTCTATTTGATCTTGAGAAACTAAGTCGATCATACAAGTAGCTAGGTTGCTGATATTTAATTAATTTAAACATGAACAAAGCAGTTTGAAATTTTAGATATTGATGAAGATCACAGTTTAGAATTTTTCTAGTATAATACGAGACGGAAGTACTCCTACGGATGTTGAATACGTAGCGCGCACATGTTTCAGTTCAAAGCAAGTTTCAGTTTGTAATATGATGCCCTTGAGCAGCCAGAGAAAATTGGAGCACAATAAATTACATGAGGAACCACTAGGGATCTAATTAATTTCATTTTTGAAGTTTTTGGTGTAAAACTAGCCGTTTGCCATAGACTGCTTAAGGTCATGTAGATTTTTCTACAAATATGGTTAACATGATTTTCCCAATTTAGAAAGTTATTAAACATTATACCAAGGTTACGTAAATTGTCCACTTCTTGAATTTTATTTCCATGAATACTGAGCATAGTTTCTTTTTGCAGTCTGGATAACACATTCCTATTTTGAGTAATGACCATTGCTTTAGATTTATCAGGATTAATGTTAATATTGTTAATTTTTGCCCAATCCGATATGTTGACGAGGGTTTGGTTTATACGATTAATACAGAGGGAAAAGTCTAAAAGCGAAACAGAATCGTATATTTGTAAGTCATCAGCAAAAAGATGAAACTTAACATTCAGAGTTAGAATAATGTCATTAATAAAGAGGAAAAACAATAAAGGACCTAGTATTGATCCTTGAGGAACTCCAGATGTTATATATGATGGATCAGATAAGGTATTATTATGAAGAACGAATTGTTTTCTATCACTCAGGTAAGATTTCAAAAAAAGTAATGCAGATCTAGAAAACTTGAAATTTCTTCTTAATTTTTCCAACAGTATTGAATGGTCAACAGAGTCAAAAGCTTTAGAAAAATCAAGTAGCACTAAAACGGAAACCTTCCCATCCGACATCGAGCCACTCAAATCTTCAACTATATTTATAATTGCTGATGTTGTATTATGCCTTTTCCTAAAGCCAGACTGTAGAGGGTTTAACATATGATGCTTTTCCACATAATCCAAAATTTAGGATTTCATGACTTTCTCTAAGATTTTGGAGAGACAAGGTAGTAAACTAATAGGACGAAAATCACTTACCACATTGGCATTGGGAACTTTATTAACCGGAATAACGTGAGCACTTTTCCAGGATTGAGGAAAAATGGATTTAGTGAGTGCAGTATTGATAATATGAGTTAAGTATTTCAAAATAATTGGTAGAATTAACTTAATAAAACGAATAGGAATTTCGTCAGTCCCAACAGCCGAAGAATTAATTTCACTCACAATAATAATAATATCCTCAATAGAAGTATTATGGAAATAAAATAAAAATAAAATAAGTTTGGCCCATTGCTATCACAGTCTGCATCAAATTCATTATCCGGAGGTCTGTTAAACGATGAGAAGTAACTATTGAATTCAGATGAAGTAATGTCAGTGTGGAGAAGAGATTTAGTTTTACATATACCATATTTTCTAAAGTTGTTCCAGAGAATCTTTGAAGGAAGATCAACATCAAATATTTTTTTAAAGTTATTGAACTTTGCTAACTTAATCATAGTATTGACTTTATTTCTGTACTTAGTAAAAGCATTCCAATTGGTGACAGTTTTATCATTTTTCCATCGAGAATAGAGATGATCCCTAATATTCCTATGGTTAAGAATGTCAGAATTAAACCAAGACGAGCCATCATAATTCTGCGATTTACATTTTACTATAGGGGCAAACTGATTAAGTAGATGAAGAACGAGGTGGTTGAAGTGAGCCAATTGTTGATCAATGTCATCAAGACAAAGAATTTCGTTCCAATTTAACATAATTGCTTCCTTCTGAAGAATATCTACATCTATATTATTGAAAAATCTACGAAAAACAAACTCTTCAGTATTAGTGTAGTTCAATTTATAATCATATGAACCATAAATTAAATCATGAGAGGTAAATAAACCTGGTACAGAAATTTGGGTGAAAAAGTTCAATTTAGAAACATTAGTCGTAAGCAACAGGTCAATACATGTGCAACTTTCTTTGACGAAGTTAGTGGGTTCTCTAGATGCGCATACTAATCCAATCGAATCCAGAAGATCATTGAACCTTCTAACATGCAAATCGTTAGATAATATGTTTAGGTTGAAGTCACCAAGAATAATAATATCACTGTATTTACTAGCCGATTGCGTTAAGAATTGTTTAACACGATTAATAAACTTAACTTTAGGAGGACAATAAAATACACCCACCATAAGCTTATCGTCACAGTTATTAATTATCTCTAAGAAAATCACATCAAAGTCAGAGGAAACGGCATTCTTTTTAATAATTTTATATCAAACTTTATTATTTATATAGAGTGCCACACCACCTGCACGTCTACCATCTCCTCTGTCTTTTCTTATTAAATTGTAATTATTAATTGTCACCAAGCGATCGTCAATCTTTTCCTTGAGCCATGTTTCAGAAACTGCTATCAAATCAAGTGGAACATCACGCAAAATACTCTTAAATTCATCAAAATTTGAAATGAGACTTACCGGGTTGATATGTGCAAAATTAAACCCGTTATTATTCGAGCAGTAACTAGATTTTAAAACAATGTTTTGCATATCCACAGAGGAAACACTCATGGTGATTAGAAGAATTATAAACAAACCGCAACTAAAAATAAAGAAAAGAATTACCAAAACAAAATGTAATAGAAGAAAAATATTTAAAGAAATATCTATTAAAAATAAAAAAAAAGTAGAAATATACTTCAGACACAGAATTTAAATAACTAAAAGAATATATAAAATGTTCAAATTCAAAAATTGCAAATAAATTGCCAAAACAAGATTTAAAAGTTAATTCAAAATCAAAATTTCTTATACTAACTCCTATCCTTTACAACAAAAAAAAATTTTAAATATTCCCAAAATTATTTCATAAGCTTCCAACCGGAGGAAATATTATGTCGAATTATGATGTTTATCTGCCGCTAGTTGAAGATCCTCTGCATTATAAAACAACTCAAAATCTCCATCCACCGAAAACTTGACTAAAACTCTCCCATTTATTAATTTAGATTGATGAATTTTATCTTGTCGTTTTAGTGTAAGCGCTAGTTTATTAGTTTTATAGCACTCCTGAGTTAAATTAAGCTGTACATAAACTCGGCTTTTACCATTAAACCCATCAATGTTATCCAGGAGCAGATTTTTTGAATTTCTAATATAGCGTTGAAAGTATTGATCCTTGTGCAACAAGCTCGCGAAGCGAATCAATATAGGAGGGTGAAATTGTTTATTTCTTTTTGATGCTGATTTAAGACGAAAAAGATGGGCATCTGGCAATAAAAATACACTGATATCATCAACATTAACAGAATCCTTACAGTAGCCAAAGTTGCTTGATAGTGAACTAAATATTTGGTGAAGATTTTCATTTGGCGCATGTGGAACTCCATTTACTAATAGCTCGAAATCTTTCCGAAAGGAATCAACATTATTGTTAATCTTTATGTGTAGCCGATCCATATTACTCTCTATCTCAGAAATTTTTGATTCAAATGCAGAGGCAAGCTTGTTGATATCATTTTTGATTTCTAGTTTGAACTTATTCATAATATTGTTAATATTTTCAGACAACGCGATATTAAGTTTTTCCAAACTGGACTCGAGCTTCGAGTCGATATCAAACGCAAAAGAGGTAATATTATGATGTTTATTTGCTGAACTCATGTTTGGAGAATTACTTATTTCAAGTGATTCACCAGCTATCTTCGAAGAGATATTTTGTTTACTAATATTTTTTTTGACACACAAGTTGCACAAAACCATTCAATTTTATTTTTCTTAATTGATTCAACGTCAGCTGCTGTTAATTTAACACACACAGAATGAAATAATTCAGAACAGTGATCACAATTAATTTTTAAAAATTCTGAAACATTGTCTCGTATTATTTTCAACTCACAAAATTTGCATGACATATTGAAAATTTCATAAACTCAGATTATTTACTTAAGATGAATGTCACTTGCAGTTTACTGTAATAACCAGTATTAAACAGTTGAACAAAAATATAACAATTTATTGAAAACTTGGTTATAAAAAAAACTGTATATCAATTATGTACAATCAAACAAAAAAAAACATGATTGATGAAATAAATAAATTTTATATATATAAATTTCACTCAGAAATCACTGAATAATAGATACATATTAGAAAAGTTCCAATAAGAATTGTCCAAAAATAGTTTATTTAAAAGAAGATTGTTTTATTATTATGAACACATAAATAAGCACAAAATTTCATTTGCATATAGAAATCAAACACCAATGTTATATCGGAAAACCACTCAAAGTTACCGTAGCACATGACACAAAATAATAAAATTCAAACAAGATCTTATTAGACGGTCGAATTAATTAAACTAATAATAAAACTGAAACTACCGAGAGACCGAGATAATATAAACTAATAGCGGCACGAAAACAATCAATATATTTAAAATAATTGTAATAAAATTTCACCGGTTGTGAACAAAGAATCTACTCGCTCGCCATTTTGATTTGAACTGACTTCAGTCGACAACGAGTATGGTCGCCGTAATATTCGTGCAAGGGTAACGTAATGTTGTTGATTACCTTTTTATGTTCACCCATGAGCGCATGTGAGCGTCTGAGTGCAGATGGAGCGATATTGCTTAACACAGGGAGCCAAGGTAAAGGAGTGAACCTGATAGTACCACTTATATTACGCATCGTGGCATGCAGCTGGCAGTCAACTTTTTGAGTATGTGTGCTATTCAACCAGACTAGTGCGCCGTACTCAGCCACTGAGTAAACCAGACTTAGAGCAGTTGTGCGGAGGGTAGCTGGAGTAGCACCCCATGTCAAGCCTGCCAGTTTGTGCAATATATTGTTTCTCGTTTTAAGTTTTTTTGACGTATTCTCTAGGTGGAGTTTAAAAGAAAGAGTTCTATCGAGAGTAATGCCCTGGTACTTTGGCTGTTGATTGTATTTAATAACAGTGCCGTTAAGCAAGTTTGCCAGTTTGTTGTTTAAGTGGAAACAAGAACTCTCGGTTTTACTTAGATTAGGAAATAAGCTCCACGTTCGAAAATAGTCAGTCATTATCACCAGGTCAGTTGAGAGCAAATCTTCCAAGTCACCCATGTCTTTATTTTGAGTGGGCAAGGTCCAACCATCAGCGTAACCAAATTTCTTTGATGTTGGGTCAGGAATGTCATGAATGTACAAATTAAAAAGTAACGGCACCAGGACGGAACCCTGTGGCAAACCATTGTTAAGCATTTTGGACCTACTACAGGAATTATTTAGATGCCCTTTGAATACACGATTACTCAGCATGTTGTTAATTAAACGCGAGATGGTGCTACAAGGTATTGCATTGAACAGCTTATATATAATCCCAATTTGCGAGACCGTGTCAGCTTCGATGTAGGATGTTAAGCGATTCTATATGAGCCGTTCTAACAATTTGTAGCAGGTCAAAAGGGCAATTGGGCGATAGGTTCCTTGGTTTACCTGGCTTAAGTATCACTATCACTTTTGTAGTCTTAAAATGTTTTGGAAGATTGCCGGTTTCCAGGATATTCGAGAAAAATTTAGTTGTTTGCCATTTGCCATTGTTTTACATTTTTTCAGCATTTCTAAGAAATTCTGGAAAAATACCATCGAACCCAGCTGCTTTTCCGTTTTTTGTTAGGGACAGAGCTGAATCAAGTTCTTCGCTACTAAAAGAGTTCGCATACTTTGATGGAAACTAGCAATTGCGCTTCATTTCTCTTAACTTACGTTTAATTGTTCTTTTATGAAGGCGATTAATAGAAGAACGAGACATGTTTACGATATGATTCGCAATGTCCTCTGGATTCATTTCATTGTTAGCACGAGCAATTGAGTTTGAGTCACCCAGCTTTCGAAGGAGACTCTAAGCTTCCCTGCTTGAATGGGAAAAATGTATGTTTTCAACAGCGCTAATCCACATTTGCTTTCTCGCGGCGCGGCGTCCAGTGAGTAAATTAAGTCATCAGCCACGTCTGCCTCACCACTACTAAGTTACTCCTCATATAATTTATCGCTCTCTCTCTACTCCAGCCAGAAATGTATTCTTGTATTCAGTATTCAGTTGAGATGATGGCTCCAACGAACCTATCGTAGTTTTTAGGAATGGGTTGGATCCAGCGTATCACTGCATCCAACTCCAACCTATATTTATCCCAGTCAGCTTTGTTAAAATTCCATCTAGATTGAGGAGTAGAGTTAACGAGTGGTATTTGGATTCCTACCTCAAGAATTACTGGACGATGTTGAGAGCGTGGAAAACCTTGTAAGACAGCCCTAGATATTGGAATAGGGTTTCGTTGTTCGATTTTTGTGGAAAAACGGAGGTCGGGATTGTAATCACGTCACCATCTAGCAGATCTAAGGGTTTTCATGTTTTTCGCATCATATACCAGGAAAATGTTGTTACCATCAGCCCAGTCCATCAGTGTATGCCATTGGGATTGTTGTTTGAGTAGGACCACTTGGTGTGATGGCTATTAAAGTTACCAGCATATATTGCTGGGTGGTGAAATAATGGTAGAGTAGCAGCTGGCCATCTTGTATTTGGAGGCTTGTATTCGTTTGCAATCTTCGTGTCTAATATATCAACAACAATAAGATGTATATCGTTGTCCGTCTGTGTAAGTACATGGGTGCAGTTCATGATTTATGACTTAACATACGTGGCAGATCCATATGCTTGATGGTAAATAGTACTAATTAATTTATAACTAACAATGTTTTCTCTAGAGGTAAG
Source organism: Diogma glabrata (assembly GCA_963693315.1). Taxonomy (NCBI): domain Eukaryota; kingdom Metazoa; phylum Arthropoda; class Insecta; order Diptera; family Cylindrotomidae; genus Diogma; species Diogma glabrata. The sequence continues at coordinate 49,458 of CAVNZG010000748.1, forward strand.
TTGCGCTTCATCTGCTGCATACGTTTCTTGCAAAATTACAACGTCGATGTCGAAATCTTTTAATACTCTTTGTAAATGTTCAGTTTTTGACTTGCTTATGCCTTTAATCTTCAATTGCAAAATACGGACTGAAGGTTCAGTATTTTTTATCTTATGGTGCTGAAAAGTACCGTTGTTATTGTGATTTTGGTTCATGTTCATCTTTTTTGTATCACAGTCAAGAGTTCGAAATGAAATATTTGGCTACCAAATTGAAATAGACTTTTAGCGTAACCCAGGGTGTGGCGCGAGGAGTTTGTCTATTAACACACCCCATCTTTGATGATAAGATATATTTAAGTAAAATGACTAAAATGTCGGTTTAATAGAGTTTTGTACATATATACCTAATACATGCTGAAATTTAAAACTATATAAAAAACTTCTATAATAAATCTATGTATCTATACTATGTATGAATGTATAATACAAACGTAAAACAATAAAAATATTTTTAATAAATTTTTGCAAACCAAAATTAAAGATGCCTTGTATGAGGGTAGTTGGATTTTCTGCTCAATACTTTAACCTGTAAGGTCAAAGTATTGAGCAGACATTTTGAAAATATCAATAGTCCATAAATATTTTTCAATTATTAATCTAATAAATAATATTTTTCAATTGGATTACAAATGAATAATAATTGTAATTAAACTCTATGAATACAATGTTCATAGAAAAAGGTTACTGCAAAAATCTAGACAAACTCGGCCTGAAAATTGATTTGATGGGAAACGGTTCAAAGCTTATTAAATTTTTATGAAAAAAAATTTCAATCGTACATTTCAGAACCCGATAAGAATCTGATGGCGGAAAAATACGATAGGTTACGATTGGTGTTATATGTAGAATGCAGTACGATAGAAAACGCTTAATACATGTTCAGTTTTACCAAAAAATTTCAATCGAAAACTTCAGATTCAGAACGATTAACAACGATAGAAATTCTATCGTAAAAAATCTATTGAAACCAAATCTGAAATATCCCATAGGTTGAGGTAGATGGTTAGTTTGTTTTTCTTTCAGATTCAACCCGATAGAAATTTGTTGGCGGAAAAATACGATAGGTTACGATTTGTGTTACAAATGGAATTTACGATAGAAAACGATTCAAAACTTGTTCAGTTTTATCAAAAAATTTCATTTGTGATCTTCAGATTCAAAACGATTAATTATGATAGAAATTCTATCGTAAAAAAACCATTGAATCCGAAAACTAAAAAATCCTATACTGCCGTGCTAACTGTGGGTCTTCACGTAACATCTACAATCGAGTTATACAAGAAATCACACGTGAAGACCACTTCTATCAATGTCATGATATTTATCATGATATTTTTTTCTGCAATTCTTGTAGAAAAAAATATCAGTAGATTTGTTGATAGATTTTGACATTTGAAAAAAAATGGCGATTTGTTTTTGTTTGGTTTCAGACAATTGTGTGTTAAAATAATTAAAAAATGCAGGAAGAAAGCAGAAGTGCTAAAATTAATTGAACTATATAAAAATAATGAGTGTTTATGGAACATGAACAGCAAATTATTTCGAAGAACCGATATTAAAGCTAATGCATATCGGAAAATTGCTATCGAAATTAAAAAAGACGAAGAATATGTGAAAAAAAAATACGAGGATTGAGATCAACATACACTAATGAAAGAAAAAAAATATCGAACTCCAAGAAGTCGGGATGTGGATCCGATGAAGTAAAAGATTCCTCTTTGTTTTACTTCGAGGAAATGCGTTTTCTCGATCCCTGCATTTCATATAGAAAAAATTCTACAAATTTTGAGGTATACATAGTGATTTAAATTATTTTATTTAATTGTTATATAATTTGTCGAGACATGCAACCACAAAACATTGCTTTATATTCAGTGATTACATTTAAATAAGATCTTTTGGTATTTATTTCATTTTAATTTCTAGTCAATTATAATAGATGTGGTTGATAATGAGTCAACAACAAAATCTACCAGTTTAGATGGCATAATAGATCTAATTGAAGACGAGCCAATTCAAAATGTTGTTGCAGCAAGTTCAGCACAAACGAATAAAAAAAAAAGGTAAAGATGATTCGCCCATGTCTATAAACGAAAACATAGACAATGCAATTGAAAAATTATTATCAATGAATGCAGACCAGGAAAAATCGAAATACGAACTATTTGGGGAATATGTGTCATCCTCCTTAAAAGATTTATCAGAACTAGAAGCGGCGGAAGTAATGGCCAAAATGCAAGGAATTTTAACCGACGCAGAAATACGTAAAATTAAAAACAACCTAAAAACCTTTGATGTTAATGCTCCACCTTCATCACAATATAAATCGGCAGACACATTTGAAGACATAACTTATTCTCATTCAACAGTTTTACCTAACGCAAATAAATTACCACAAAAAACAACATACACCCAAGATCAGAAAGAAAACTTATCACCGAAAGTTTTCAAATTAACAAATCAAAATAGTTTTCATTAAACAATTTCTCCTTCGTCAAATATTATGAAATTAATTGCAACTTCGCATCAACAAAAACTAAACCCCACAATTAAAGGAATTAGATTGGTTCCTTTAATTACACACCAATCTCAGAATAAAAATACTATTGATAAAGTCATTTACAATGCAGATATTGGTAAAGAATAACGTGTATTGAATTTTATTATATAAATTTATGGTAAACTATTATTTTTATATATAATAAGTTTTATTAATTTTAATGGAAAAGAATAATAGTGTATTCTTTTCGGCTGTACCGAACAAGTTCCAACACCGAATTATCGAATTTTGTATTCTTTTGGAATGAATTTCAATACGAAAAAAAAATTCGGTATTGGAACTGTACTGAAATTTATTCGGTACAGCCGAAAAGAATACACTATATGTCAAATGCAGTGTGATATTTTTATATTTTATTTTAATCATAATATAAAACAATGCCTTATGCTGTGAATCTATGAAGTCTGAAACAAAATGTTATAAAAGACTATCAATAACTATTTTGTGATAATTCAATGAAATATGATTTTTAGAAATGAAATATGATTTTTGGTCAATGAAATATGATTTTTATTAAATAGTTTTTTATATATTTGAATTCAGTAATAAATGTATTAAACAACTAATCTATTAAACTAAGCCTACATTTATTTTATTTACGTATTTGTTAATAAATTTTTGGTAAATATTGGTATATGAAACTGAATGGGTCGACTCAGTTAATCTTACTCCACTGTGAATCTATAACTCCGTTGGACATAACATAATTCATCACATTTTCACGTGTTTTTGATGCTAATCTATTATTTTCAATATACTGTTGCCCGATCTCATCCAAAGCAGATCTATTAACCTGGAAAATTTCATCCTCTCGTGGTACTTCACAAACCTCTTTAGTTAAATGATTATGAAGGGCACAACAAGCCTTGACAATTAAGTCTGCTGTTTCTAATTTCGTTTCGATAGCTCTCATCAATATTCGAAAACGCTGTGCCATCCTTCCAAATGCGCACTCGGTTATCATACGTGGTCTGCAAACTCTATAGTTAAATACTTTTTCCGGTAATGTAAGGGCAATGTTCCTGTTGAATGGCTTTAGCATATTAGCCGACAGTGCAAAGGCATCATCTCCAATGTAAAAGTAAGAAGTTGCTATATTTTGGCCTGGTAAATTTGTTGGTGACGGAATATTTAAGGATCCGTCGAGAAGTGCATTATAAAACGGGCTATCTTTATAGATAGTGCTATCATTTACCCTACCATTTGCTCCTACATCAATATATATAAATTTCCCATTAGCATCAACAACGGCAAACAAAACAATGCTATAAAAGCCCTTATAACAATAAAAGTTAGAGCCCGAGTTAGGTGGCGCTTTAACTCTTATATGTTTACCGTCTACAGCCCCCAATGTATGTGGAAATCGCCAAAGTTTGTTGAAATCTTCTACTATTTTCATCCATTCTTCCTCTGTCCTCGGCACCTGATAATATATGCTTTATTAATTTCATTTCAAATTTAAACAAATTTAAAATTGATTTTACTTTAGGCTGTAACACTTCCCAAATGGCTTGAAGTACCTCAGGAACGAAGGCAGATATAGTTTTATATGATACTCTGGATAAGAATTCTAATGATCGGTATGAATCACCAGACGCCAGAAATCTCAATGTAATTGCCAATTTCGTTCGTGCCGTTATTGCTTGTCTCATAATTGTATCTTGTTTCTGAATTGCCGGTGCTATCTAAAAAAACGTTCAATATTGGCTTTAAATAAAGAATTATCAGGGCGCTAATTTTGATGAATCGTACCAGTTCAGTTTTATACTAAAAATCTCTATTTTGTTTCTCTCTTGTATAATTTGATTAAAACCAGAAAAAAGTGGCATAGCTATAACAGAAATATGGTACGTTTCAACAAATTATCATTACAAAATGATACTCCAGAAAAAGTGTCTACACAACAAATTATTATAAAAAAACATTTACACTCACATGAGACAATAGCTCTTCGAATTGATCTATCGACATTCTCGTAAAATTTTTGAAATTGCTTCCACTGCCCAATTCTAAATCTTTTAATAATGTGGTTTCTAAATCGTGTTCATTCCGATTTAAGAGAAATGGGTTAACCCAAAAGACTTTTCGACTTCTTCTTTTCTTTAATTCGGCTTCTTTAATATTTTTTAATTTTAAAAGTATTTGCAATGTTATTAATTTTTTTAAATTTCTATTTGAAGACATTTTTTATGAACTTTTTGCAAACAAAAAATAACAATGTTTGATATCTGTCAAAATATATCAGTATGATATTTTGTAACAACAACAGCCATCTTTGATATTTCGTTGATATTTCTATCAATATCAATGTCATGATATTTGTCACGTGAAGATGATGTGTAAGCACAGAAGTGGTAGCATGTATTTTTGACATTTGAGATATTAACCATTTTTAAATTTCAATTTTCACAATCAAACTAATCAAAACTATATTTACAGTCAAAAAAATTTAAAATTTTGTTTGAATCATAGAGATAGAATTTTATATTATTTGAAAATTGAAACAACGAAAAAAACAATCATAATCATGTGAATGTAGACTTACCTTTAAGAGCTTTCAAAACCTATTACAAAGTATATTCTACTACAATTGTCACATCTGTCAAAAATTCATGTCGGAAATCCAGAACAAAATATTATCGAACATAAAAAATTGTGTTTACATTCAGATTATTTATTTTTCTTTGGTTTTTATTATTATATCAATTAAATTATCTGTAACATTATTAATAATATATGAAAACTAAATATGTATCAAGTAAGATATCAAACGTAGCATTCGTAATTTAAATTGATTATTAATCTCATATCGGCAAAAAAAAAAACAAATTATCGTAATATTTTGACATTTTGTTGGAAAAAGACACGTATTTATTTGGTGAAATTGTGTAAAAACGTTATTGGTCATTTTCAGTTTCATGTAGGCATATATCATAGATAATTACTTACTTGCAATCTTAAATTAATTGTAAAATGATAATAATGCTGCGAATTTATAACTTATTTTTGATATTGTTGATAATTAATCCGTTTTGTTTATGTTCGGATGATGACAGTAGACAAGTAAATCAAGAAGAGGAACCCCAAGGGCCACAATCACGTAAGTATATTCGTTATAATATTATTCACAAGTTCGTTGCATTTGGCACAAATTCAGTATCAGAAAACTTGCAGCTTAGATGATGTCATCGCCAAACAGTGGTAACTTAATTTTGTTTTTAGGGTACCATATATATCAGGTTAGATTTGTTCCTCTTCGTATGGTTCCTGATTAATTTACCGGTTTTCTTGCATTATCATTTTTTTATTGTTTGTTAATTGTTAGACATGACTAATTTCGACAGGTACTTTCGAAAGTACCTAACATATTTCGGTACAGTTTCAACAAAGAATTATTAAAATGTTTGTGTTTTGTATTGCACTGCATTGCCACAATTTTGTCTTTTTTTAATTCAAAGTCAGGCATGTTTAGTGTTAATATAATAAATTATAAATTAACGTCTCTGAATATCCGAAAAAACCATGTCAACTAAGGATAAGGATCGATTGAGAATTAAGTTTCTTTGAGAAATTTATAAACGCCCACTTTGAACTTTTGAGGATTAAAGTTATCAGAGAAAACCCACGAAGGTAACGAGTTCCACAGATGCGAGACTGTTGAAAAAGTAGCGCTGAAACGCTACAGTTCAACATCTAATTATTTGAATCGTAAAAGGATGGCCCCTACCGATGCTGTAGTGTGATGCGATTGGTTGGCAGACTTATGCAAAATGGATTTGATCTCTTCAGAAGCCCGTTCATCCTATTTTTGAACAGTGCTCTTCGCTAGGCGAAAAATATGGGAATTTCACTTCATATTATTTTCAAACTCAACACTTCGAATTCTCACAGACTCTTTCTCCATAAGATCCTTAGAATCAGAAGCAATTTAATATGTGCTTGCCCTCACATGGGAAATACTTGTCAACAATTTCCTAGTCAATTTTACTCATGTTGTTATTTCAAATAAGTGACCAACCGTATCTTAACTGCGCTAGAATGGTTCTGGTGCTGCGTGGTAGTTTGACCTCTTCGGCAACGATTTGGGGATGTAGTTCTTTATTGTGTGTTCAACAATTTGGTATGGATTCTTTTTAAGCCCGTTTTATACGTAAGCTCATCAATGCTACCGATGACTTCGTTGTTTCTAACAACATATAAGAAGTACTTCGTAGTTCGCCTTTTATCCCTAGGTGGTGTAATCGTGGATAAGGTGTCATTGCAGGGATGTTGCTGTGACAGGCCCATATAGTTTGGCTAGCATTGCATTATGTTCACGGACCGGCAGTATATTACATTTCTTGTGCGGGTGATCTCGGCGGGCTATAAAATGACATCTGGCTACGGTGCACAAGGCTGCGTTTTCTGTTATTTGTAACTTATTCAACGCCTTGCGGTGTCCATATCGGTGCCGCTTAATTTAAAAAAGTTTAATTGCTTTATATGCTGTTATTATTGTGTGTTTATCTTTCCTTTTGAAAGTCACCAGCTACTGCTTCAGTGCATTATTTCTGTTTTTCAGTTTCGAGTTCATGGGGGCATGAGCATTGAATTTAAGTAGTGAATCAAATATTACCCCCAATGGTCTCGGTTTTGTTACCGTAGGAATTAGTTTGTTGTCAATGCAGGTGTTAAATGTCGCCCATGTCGCCCATGTGGTGAAAAGTGGAAAAGTGGACTTTCCGGTGTAAAGCTTCAACTTTTAGATTTTAAACCATTGATTCGTAGGTAGGTGTTCAGAATATTAATGAGTTATTTCAGGTTGTTTCTTGTTGCAAGTATCGTGCAGTCGTCTGCATAGGACATGATAGTTTTTCCTTCTGGTGGTGCCGGTAAACTACTTAGGTAAATATTGCATAATGCAGGTGCGAGAACTCCACCTTGTAGAACCTTGTCTGAGCACTTTCATCTTAGATTTATTTATTTTTTTTTTCATTTATTAGTTATGGAACTCAACGTATGTTTGGTGGCCTCTAGTTGTACAACCAACACTTTATTAAACCGACAGACTAGTGTTAAATATATCATTTAGTATTGCAGTGTGCGACACTGTGTCGAATGCTTTTTATAGGCCCGGTGCAACTAAAACTGTTCTAGCGCAGGGTTGTTTTTAGCTCAGACCTTTGCTAATTTGGTTTTGGATTCTGTGAAGAGGTTGTACTATATGCTGTCCTAAAGGTATGTTGGTGTGACTCCAATTTGCAAGATCTAGTTAACCGAGGTAGCAGAAGTGCTTCAATCAGTTTTTCAAACGATGAAAGGATGGAGATCAGTCTATAAGATTCTCCCTTTTCTTCAGGTTTTCCAGGTTTCAAGATGGGGCTTACTCTGATATTTGGTATCTGGAGAGTTTCTAGATATTTGGTATCTGGAGAGTATTAGATGGTTTAGCTATCTTTCTTGAATTTTCAACTACTTCTTCGGAAAATATGATATCCCCTCAATTTTCCGTATTATGTTTCCGCAGATGTCTTAATGCAGACCTAGTCTTCTTTTCATGTTTACGTTGCTTTTCTGTAAACTGTGTGTTAAATTTTGTTGCCCATTTACCGTGGTTTTCGGTTGGGATATTATCAAAGGAGATCATGTAGTTGTTTATATATGGATGTTACTATTATTCATAAATCAAATACCCGTTTACTACTACATTATATACAAAGGTTGAAAAGTAAGCTATTATTAACCGAGAACTTTTATGTCATAAGGCGCGTAGTGTCGAGGGATTTAATGCTCGATGGTTAGGATGGTTTTTATGTTAATATTATTTGTTTTGATTCTGCAACCTTGCAGACCCTTGATAATGATACCCTCATTTTTTTTATTAAAATATTAATTAATTAGTAAAAAGAATATGTATTAAAATATGAAGTAAATATATTCGACTATCTCTCGCAAATTTGCTGCCACTGTAGTTCTGTTCTGTTTGAAGATATCAACAAAAATCGAAATTGGACCTCGATAAATACCGGCTACCTGGTTTTGGTAACTTCATTTTATAACAAACATGGTGTCTGTGTTTTTGGTGTATTCTGTGTGTATTACGAGTTGAACTATAAGTACCATATATCTCTGACATTAAAAATCTCAGATGTTGATGAAACTCTTCTTCAGATTGTCCTTTTTCGATAAAAAAATGGTCCAATCTCGATAAAATGACGACTAAACGGAAGACAAACTGAACTGATACTTGCAGTCTACCATGGTTTAACACAAGTGATAGCGCATCCCACTGACCAGCCCCTTGGGTCATTGAACCATCTATTAATATCAGCAATAGTAAATTTTACATAACCTACGCCAATTAAAGCCAATCGTCGTAGCGTTTGGAATTATGAACACGCGGGAAAAACTGAGAAACTTTTATGAGGAAGCAATTTGGCAGAAGGTTTGTTGTATTGAGCAGGATCCTAGCACTGAGTATTTGAATTCAACAACAGCACTGAGTTTTTGAATTTATAAAAGATGGAATGCTGCGATTTATTCCAAATTGACTAATCAATCCTAAAACTGAGCCTTGATTTAACCGGGATGTTGGCAGGCCTATATCTCAAGTAAAACTCCAGAAACCCATTGTGCCCATGAGAAACAAGAAATATCAGTAAATACAAAATAGACGTTGACAAAGACGCATTTATCCAAAAGACAGCACAAAAGTTCGCCGAACATCCATATGGTTCTCGTAGTTTTTTTCAGTCAGTTAAGTCAGAGCAGAACTTCATTCAATCCTTTATTCCAACATTAGTTCTGAACGACATTCCCGTAACCGAATCGAAAGAGAATGCGGATCGTTTGGGTCTTATTTTCGCAGAAAACTCAAATTAAGCCAAGCCAATTATTTTTCGATGTAAGATTGTACGAACAATTCTTTTCAATATAAAAATAAAAATATCCTCTGGTTCCGATATTATTCCACATAATATTCTTAAAAACTTTGCTCGATCACTACGTGTAGGTAGACCCGATTCTAACCAAAATTTTCTATTTGTCTTACAAAACCAGAAAATTCCCCGAACTTTGGAAGCTGCTTAGTGTTCAACCCATATTGAAGAAAGGCACTATGATTAACCTTAGTAATTATAAACCAATTGCAATTCTATCGGTTTTAGCTAAAATATCTGAAAAATATGTTGACTATAATCTAATAGCATAGATTATTTAGAACTGTCATTAATTATCGATGATAAGTAGTATAATTCTCGTAACAGCAATGCAACAGGTGATTTATATTTATTTATTTATTTATATTATTAGCCTAAGTAACAAATCTGTGAAACAAATCTTTGGAGAACTATGGTGAAACGTTCAGTATTTTACTTGACACAGAAATCTCATAGTTGAGTTCAAATCTTATAGCATTGATGATCTGGATTCAAGATGTCTCATGGATTCAAGATTTTCACAACCAATGCTGTTGTTTTCCAAGATTCTGCATTTTCGCAACCTTGTTTCTTTTAAACATAAATGATTTTGTCATTTCTACACAATTTTGCTGATGACATTCATCTCATAAGCTCCGATCATGTGAAGCAGCTACCAATGATAGAGAGTTATTAATTAGTTATAGCAATGAAGATCTAGAGCGTATAATTGAATAACAAAATTATATCGTTTTTCCGAATGGAACGACATAAAGGCTTTCCTATTAAGATAAATAATGAGGAATTACACGAGATCGAATCAGTTAAACTTCTTCGGGTTGTTATCCAAAGTAGCATGAAATAAAACAAACACGTGTTCAACCTTGCTAAATTTGCAATGCATTGGCTGATTTATAAGTCATTTATTCGCCCATGTATGGCATACTATTGCCATGCTTGGGGAGGAGGTGCTGGACAGCCAATAATAAAATGTCTAAAATCTGTACAGAGAAAGGAAATACGGTTGATTGATAATACTAAGTTAACTGATCAAGTTCGCACTAATGAGTTTTCATATAACTCTATATGCCGGCTTTAATTCATGAGGAAGACCGTACGTCACATGATCAAGGAATATGCCACTAGCACTAAGATTATTGTTAACCCATCTTTAATTTTGTTGCTACACATTTTTTAAAAAATATTTGCCTTTTTCACTCAGTTCACATAGGTTTTTCTTTCCTCTATTCTATCAGGAAATATTGGCCTATCGTTCCAAGTCGAAGATGCATAAATGTTTTGGTAACGATTACTTAACGTTACATTGAGGAGCAGACGTGAGATGTGAAATGAATGATCGAATTTCTTACACTGCTGCACCATCGAAAATTCCACCGGTCGATTTAGTAGAGATAAACAATTTGAAATATAAACTGCAACGTAGTATTAATTCAGCTCAGTACCTACATTGAAAAAATCTAAAGTAATGACAAGTTCATCTCGAAGATAACAATTTATTATTCAAACAAAATTCCAAATACTCGCATTATTTTTACCAAAACATTACAAGCATGAAATATCCCACCTATTAGTGGTCCAAACACCCCGTTGTAGAACAGGTTCTTGACAGAACAATTATTTAAATAAAGTGACGAAATTGTGGAACTCATTGCCCCTCTTAGTTTTTTTTCCCGTCGAAGTCAACCTTCAAACATTTAATGAAAATGCCCATCACAATTTACAAAGAATTAGGCTAACTGTCTCCATATCCTTATTCCTTCCATTTACTCAAATTTCTTGCTAAACATGTCTAACTATATCATAAAAAAACCCATAGGAGTAGAAGTTGAAAATATCAAATGGAATTTTAATATATTTAACCTAGGTTAAAAACGCAATTCAAAGATTCTTACATATGTAGTAAAGCGTACAGTACTAGTTTGAAGTGTCTTGATTCTATTCAGCTTAGAGCTATTGGACTGATTTTCAACTTAACTTTTACTAATGAACTTGATTCCTTGCAGGACAGAAGAAATGATGCTGAATTGACAATTTTCTAGAAATACATTATTATTAAAATAAACGAACTTTTGCAGAGATCAAATCAGTTTTACCTAAACTAACACACTTAAAGCAAATATTGCGGTTGCGTAAAAGAACGCTTTTTCGATGTCATCAGTCATAGTAAAACCACCAACTCAACTCAAATCTGCTACACACAATTAACAAACGACTCTCAAACTACATTTATAGCCGTCAAATATATAAACATTAAATTTCAATCAAACTGAAAAATCAAAATTACGGCAGAAAATCGATGAGTACCACAAGAAACCTTCAGTTTCCTCAATGCTGAATTCTCAATTTATAAATGTCAATTTACCGGAATAACAAACGCTTTCGATCAAACGTGCCACTTGTTCCTTTGGATTTTTGAACTGGAGTTTATACAGGATCCTCTCCTTACCATCTTAGTACTCCATGATCCCTTCTTCAGTAAAATTGTTGACCATTAAATTACTTGTTCAAATACTTGACACATCCACAATAGCCAACAATTCATTTTAAACTCATTGATAACCCAGTATTTTTGCTCCTGCTTGTAAATCATTTTTGAAAAATGTCCTAGTCACCTGCTTACTTGCATCTGTCTTCAAAATAAACTTAACGTGTTCAATACGATAGACAAGGAATACTGGTCATTACATTCAAGTCTTCGATACGTCAAAAGCGGTTGTACTCTTCTGTAGGTTTTGTTTGCTGTCCTAACTTTTATTTTCGTAAAATTTCTACAGGAAACTACTAAATTTAAATTTATCCTATGGGCGAGCACTGTTCATTATGCCACATTTTAACTGAAGTTAATTAATTTTTAAAACAATTTTGAAAATATTTTTAGAAGACGATTTATTAGAAAAGTCAAGCAATAACAACGAAAATCAAGAATCAACAGATAGCGAAGCCTCTAATACAAATCTGGAATCACAAGCAATAGATGATATAGCAGTGAATTTTCGATTTTTGAAAGTTGAATCTATAACAGATGAATTTATAAAAAAAGCGATCTTCGAGCAACTAATTCCAAAAACATCCAAAAGTGCTGACGCCTTACAATTAGAAAAACTCACAATTCAAATGAGTAATTTAAAAAAGGAATTAGAAAATGGTCAATCAAAACTGAATCAATACACAAATAAAATTGAACGAGAAATGACTGACGAAGAAATTGAAACAGAAAATTTATTTGAAAAAGCAATGGAAATATTAAATAAAACTCGAATTGATAAATCAGCTGGATATGCAATTATGTTGCAAGCTGCACAAAAAGGCCATAAAAAAGCTCGAGCTGAAATTGCTTGGGCAGAATTACTTGGAAACCCACTTCCATTAAATATTAAAAATGCTACTAATACTTTTCTAGAATTAGCTAAAGAAGGGTTAGCTGAAGCTCATATGGGAATTGGTTTTATGCATGCAACAGGAATGGGGGTTGAAGTAAGTCAAGCTAAAGCTTTATTACATTATACCATGGCTGCTAGTGCAGATAATACATGGGCACAAATGGCTTTAGGATATCGATATTGGTCGGGTATAACAGTACCAAGTAATTGTGAAACAGCCTTGGAGTTATATAGAAACGTTGCATCAAAAGTTGCATCGCAGGTTACCTTTTCTGGAGGAACTGCCGTTCATCGTGTTCGTTTATTGGATGAAGTTGAAAATTCTGGACTAAGTTCTGGTATACTAGATAACGATCTTATTGAATATTATCAACTTTTAGCCGACAAAGGTGACGTTCAGGCACAAGTTGGTTTGGGACAATTACATTATCAAGGTGGTCGAGGCATACCTCTTGATCATCAAAAAGCTTTACAATACTTCACTCAAGCTGCTAATGCAGGAAATGCTGTTGCAATGGCCTTTTTAGGTAAAATATACTTGGAAGGTACCGAACACGTTAAACCAGACAACGACACAGCATATAAATTTTTTAAAAAAGCGGCCGATTTAAATAATCCTGTTGGACAAAGTGGATTAGGTGTAATGTACTTACAAGGCAAAGGTGTTGGAAAAGATACTTCAAAAGCATATAAATATTTTACATTGGCAGCAGATCAAGGATGGGTGGATGGTCAACTTCAACTTGGACGCATGTATTTCAATGGTGTCGGAGTTAAACGAGATTTTAAATTGGCTTACAAATATTTCAATTTAGCTTCACAATCGGGTCATGTTTTAGCATTTTACAATTTAGGTCAAATGCATGCATTTGGTCTTGGGATAATTCGTTCGTGTCCAACTGCTGTTGAGGTGAGTTATTTTTTACCAATTTTTTTTTATTAACACTCGCAAATAAATTAAAATGAGAATATAAATTATGATTATATACCGAGTAGTATGTAAAAGATTGAGAGCTAGCTTATATACAAAATTGTTTGTGCAGTATATCAATCAAATTTTCTTTTCAGTTTTTCAAAAATGTTGCAGAACGAGAAAAACGCAGTGAGCGATTAATGTTAGCTCACATGGATTATAAAACTTATCACATTCAAGAATCTTTTCTACAATATGCTCTAATGGCAGAGCTAGGATACGAAGTAGCACAGAGTAATGCTGCATTTATATTGGATAGAGGTATGTTAGTTCAAGGTTGGAATTGTTTAATCCAAACCTTTTTTTGTCATTTAAATTAGATTTAATGCACCTCGATTTTTTTCTTAGTGTCATTGGTTTAAAATACTAAATTATTGGAATATATTAGACTTTTGACCCCACTCTACGAGTGCGAGTCAAAGTAGAAAACATTTTTTATGGGCATAAGAATTAATAACGATATCAAGGTCAATTACATATTATTTTGCTTGATCAGAATTTTAGCTACTTCTAATGAACTTTATAAAAGCAATTGATTTTGTAGTGTTTTAGTTTTTCAATGAAAATGTGGAAAAATTAAGAGTATTTTTTATTGAAGTATGTCTGAAAATAGCGATCAAGGTCATTGATATGGTTGGTATCATCTTAGTTAGATTATATAACCTTTTGTAAGTAGTCCATCTAAAATTTTCCAAATTTTAATAGGATTGTTAGAAACGCAGTTTGTTATTTCAGTTCAATATTCAGTTAGTCGTTAACCAATAACAAAATTTACACAATTGGTTTTAAATATGATGGGGTTTCATGTCAAAGGGCAACATAATTCAGGTTTCCCTGCACTACGCGATGTTTAAAACATCATAAACAAAACCTCGACATCAGCGAAATGCAAAGACTACGTCGAATGGTGTCATTTAATGAATTGTTTCGAATTCAGAAACCACACATAAATGAAGACGAAATATATACTTCATTGCTATTCCAATATAGCCAACAACGTTTAACAGCACTTCTCAAACACTTGCAATTCCAGCTTTGTTACGGTATAAAGGTAGAAGTTTATGCTTTGCATTTATTGACTACGAGTCAAACCTCAGCTACCACAAAACAAATCTCTGAAACATCAACCCATTTCGATATATTTAGGTAGCACCAAAATAAAAATGATAAACGTATATATACAGTCTGCAAGCTGTTGTCGTACCGGATTAATTCTATGCCGCCAATACTTACTATACTTACTATCTATTGTCAGCAAAAATAAAATAGGCGTTCGTTACATATACAATGTTGTAATATCAGCTAGCAGCAACAGTTCTCTCAAAACACAGAAAAAAGCATAAAAAACTCCAAACAAAATATTAATAAGTTGACACTGGTAGAACAATGAAATGAATGCAATGCACCTCTGTATCTACTCTTCGTGGAATACCAATGCACAAATAATTCAATCAACACAACCGAAATCTAGAAACTAATTTGTGAAGTAGCAGTCCGTAGGAAATAATTGATCAAGAAAAGAAAAAACGAACCGAAACAATTCTGGTAAAAAAATCAATACAAAGTACAAGTACCGTGAAGTAAGACAAGAAAAGACACCCTTCTATCTCCCCTCTTAAAGGTTTAACTTAAATAGTATCATGCCAAAACTCGACAGTACAAATTCTAATGAACACCAATGAGGACCAATCGGACAACTCAATGTTCAATAGGACAACTCATACATAAACGTGCTTGCATGCATCTCGAAATAAATAAAACCTATGAGATTGAAAACATCCGCAAGTACACTAACCATATAATATGCAAATCGACGATGGCTATAAATTCGTATACTAGGGTCATTCCAAAGTGACTAACGTAACATTTATACCGAAATTCACAACTTTGTTTCCTTATAACTAAAATAGTAAAGATTATTTTAAGCACTTGTTGACTTTTTAAAATGTAAATCCAGTTTATTTATCTAAATCAGAAAGCTTTTTTATTTAAATTAAATTTTTTAGATATTTTTTAAATAAAAATGTAAATGTGACTAACGTAACATTTTTTATACCATTAAATTAACACCTAAATTATGAACCAAAATTCTCTAGATGTTGAAAATGTACATAAAATTTATTGATAAGTTTCTTCAATGTAATTAATGTATTTTTTAAAAAAGCCAATAACTTTTTAAAAAATTTGTTAGTTTTTCATAAATTGACGCTTTTGATTAATATGATGTGTGACTAACGTAACGTGACTAACGTAACACAAACGAATTCATGTATTTAGAATACTTACCTCATTTATTTGGAAAGCAAAGCAGTCCAATTCAGACACTCCAAACTTTAGCTTTCAGAAAATAAAAAGTCTAAAACAATTCAGTTTATTATATTTGTGCTATGCTAAATTCTTTATAGATATATTTTATTTAGTATATTAAGCCTTTTTCACAACCATGCGCTTAATTGCATTCTAAACACAATAACTAAATTGTAATTTTCACAGTTGTTGCCATATCTTATAGTAAAATTCATGAAAAAAAAATGATAGTTCACAGTTACAGTTTTGTGAAGAAAAAAAATTTAGCTTGAAGGTTGACTTTAAAATGGAATGACCCACTATAGTTTTACGGTAATGAAAACTTTTTTGTTCCAAATATTTATAAAAAAAATAAAAACACTCGGCATTAAAGAAAGCCCGCAGGCTACGTATTAACAGTTCAAGAAACACATGTAACCTGCTATGCAAGAATTATTTGGGATGCGTCCGTTAAACCAAGAAGAGCGAACTGTTTTGTTGTAGCACTTAGGTTTTAAAGGTTATCTTTATGTTGTTGTGACAGTGTGACACATAGTGTTGCATTCGTTTTAACAAAACGTGTAAAATCAGTAGGAATGTGAAACAAGGAAATAAACGCGGCAGATCTCGAACAAACTTCACTTATTTGCGAACAATTGTCTTAGACAATTAATTGAATCCTTCTGGTTCTACAAAATCAATATTCTGTACACCACCTTTTCCAAAAATATTGATTTATTTTGATAACAAGATGCCACCTATTGACGTATTTCATATTCGTCATATCTAGTTCAGACGTTGCCACTATCGGTCTGGCAATCAGAAAGTAGTCTGGTGTTAGCGCTGTCTCTTCATCTATATTGGATAATTGTGCCATTGGTCGTGTCGTAAGTTCAAACAGGCTTCAATCTGAGTTGGAAGTGTTGCAATTTCTTCATACGTTAAAGTGTGACCTCCTATTGTTTTGTGCAGAAGTTGCTTGGTTGATTTAACACCTGCCTCACATAAACCCCAAAAATGAGACTTACCGGCGGAATAAAGTGCCTCCCAGTTCCTATTTCAGTTATAGTTTTTCGGATGTTTCCGGACATTTCAGTTGTTTGCTAGCTCCAATAAAATACCACAATCGCTAAATGGCTTCGTACAAAATCCTTTTCTTGATATAAAGCGGCTAAGAAAGCTTCGGTTGTTAAATCGCTTACAACTTCAAGATGAGTTTCCTTTGTTGCCACGCATATGAGAATATAAGCTTTCGTTGTTTTTTTGGTTGGTCAAACTCGTTCTGGTGTTAGTATACCCATGCTGTGAAGCTATATTCTTTTTATCTCTGGTGCCACCCAATATAACAAAATTGATCTAGTATTCTTTAATTCATTCTCATCTTACAAATATGATAGATACGGCTTACGTGTTGTTGTCGGTAACAGGTCAGAATTTTTTTAATCTCGGGTAGGGTACTCACATAATGGACATGCCGAGACCACTCGCCCGGCACCTGGGGACTGGAGTTATTCAACTAAGTGTGCTGGAAATTTTTTTTCCTTCCTTCTAAGCGATATAACTCGTAAATGGTGGACTTTAGGATGCTGGTGCCGTGGAACTTTTTTGTTCCTTAAATGTTTATTTATAACTTAAAATAAAAAAAAAAAAAAACAAAAAAAAATTTGTTTTGTTGCAAATTTTTGCGAAAAAATGTCTAAAAAACGATATTTTTCAATTGAATTTGGTTATTTGTAAATAATCATTTATAACATAATTGACCCCTCTATGTTGTAGCTGAAACCTCAACGAAAAAAATAAGCTTCAGAACGTTTCATTCGGCTTGATAGTTTTGGCACAATTCCATTTCGCACTTAATGCTTGAAAAAAAATTGTTAATTTTGGGCAGACCGCAAGGTCTGAGTTTTCATCCGATCGCAATCTGCTTGACAGGAATCGAAAAGGCGTAATGTCAGCTTTAAATAACAGTTGTGTTGCCTATACCCATATTCAATATTAACAACAATTGCAGTGGTTTGAAAACACCGCGAAAATTCCTTAGTTGAAAAATTAAATTTCTCAACGAATTTTTCACTTAACGAGATTCGGTTGTAAAATTTGCAAATTCCTTAGAAAACCGAAGATTTAAAAAGAAACCTCTCTAACATGATTTGGACCGAGTTATGGCCCATTTTGTTTTTGAAACCGCGATTGTGACATTGATTTTGTATGCCATATATCGACAGAAACTGAGAATTTCCCTCCAAAATGATACTGTTGTGCTCACAAGATGCTGGGTCTATCCCTACCCAACGCGCGATTGGTTACTCTGACTCCTGCTAGTAACGTACTCTATGAAAAAATAAAATGTACTGTATAGTATACGTAAAACGTACGTAGCGACACGATGTATAATTGAGTATTATTGTAATGACAAATAAATTTAATGAAAAAGTAATGAACTACTTATGTGTAATCATGTCCCAAATCATGTTAGAGAGGTCTATTTTCTAAAATCTGAGGTTTTCTAAGCACTTTGCAAATTTTAAAAACGCATCTCGTTAAGTTGAAAATTCGTTGAGAAATTTAATTTTGCAACTGATGAATTTTCGCAGTTTTTTTGAATCACTGTAGTTGTTGTTAATATTGAATATGGGTATAGGCAACAAAATTGTTATTTAATGTCAGCTTTAAACACCCTTTCAATTCCCGTCAAGTAGATTGCGATCGGATAAAAACTCAGACCCCAAAGTTAACAACTTTTTTTAAGGCATTAAGTGCAAAATGGAATTGTGCAAAAACTATCAAGCCGAATGAAACGTCAATTATGTTATAAACAATTATTTGCAAATAACTAAATTCAATTGAAAAACATCGATTTTTAGACATTTTTTCGCAAAAATTTGCAACAAAACAAATTATTTTTGTTTTTTTTTTTATTTTAAGTTATAGAAAAACATTTAAGGAACAAAAAAGTTCCACGGCACCAGCATCCTAAAGTGCACCATTTACGAGTTATACTGCTTACAAGGAAGCAAAAAAAAATTTCCAGCACACTTTGTTGAATAACTCCAGTCCCCAGGTACCGGGCGAGTGGACTCGGCATGTCCTTTATGTTCGTTCCCTACCCCAGAGATTAAAAAAATTTCTGACCTGTTACCGACAACAACACGTACGTGTCCGTGAATCCGTAATTCTATTGGCCTAAGAATTATAGAGAAGTAAACGAGGCATTATTTATAATCCGTTACAAATACTACAATAAAACTTATATAATCTTGAACCTCGTTTTCCAACACCGATACTGTTCAATTCAACTGCTCTTGGTATACTTCCACTGCGAGCCATGTATTTCTCCGTATCTCTACATATGTTCTAGATGTTATTTGAATGTATATTTACTTTATACGAAAGACAATGTTACTGTACATTAAACTCGTTACTCTACATATATTTTCAAAAGGCAACATAACTTAATCACATGCAACATCTCCTTCAGTGAGCCAACACATCGCCACAATCTGCGAAGGCAACATAAGGCATTATGATCTCATAGGCAAAAACCGGTTTTGGGAAAAAATGGAGTACATAGAACCTATGATTTATAATGAACTGCCGGACGAAATCAAAACGTCGTAATCCTTAAATGTCTTCGAAAATAAACTTAAACCTTGGATAATTAATGCGAAGTTGACTCTCAATAACAAAATAAAACAAAACAAAAAAAATAATGAAAAAAAAAATAACAATAAAACTAACAAAAAAAAAATTCCAAATGAAATAAAAGGTCTATTAGATGATTAAAGGTCTATAGACGATTGAGGAAGGTATACAGATTTTGGAAAACGTGTTCAATAGAATCTATAATTCCGGGGTGATTCCTGATGAATTGCTGAAATCAACCTTCGTGTTCTTGCCAAAGAAGAGTAACGCTTCGTTCTGCAGTGACTACAGAACCATAAGTGTGATGAGCTACTCCCTGAAAATATTTTTAAAAATCATTCATGGCAGAATATATAAAAAGTTGGAAATGGACATTAGTGAATCACAATTTGGTTTTCGTAATGCATTAGGTACAAGGGATGCACTGTTTTTGGTGAACACTGTCATACAAAGATGCAAGGATATGAATGTAGAGGTTCATGCGGCATCGACTTCGAAAATACATTTGATCGTGTTCAACATGACAAACTAATGACAGTATGCAAATTAAGCGTGGCGTGAGGCAAGGATGTATTTTGTCGCCGTGCATATTTAACGCGTACGCTGACTGTCAATGTTGGTATTCAAATTAATGGAGAACTGATCAACAATGCCAGATTTGCGGATGATTCAGTGTTATTAACCGACAACGAAAAGGATCTTCAGGAAATGCTAAGTAATTTAAATAATAGCTGTATGAGTTATGGAACCAACAAGACAAAATACATTGTTATAGGCAGAAATCCGAGTATCCAAAACATAATAATACTGGACGGGAAAACAATCGAACACGTCAACAGAATTAAATATCTAGGAACAGTGATGTTGTTGTTGTTTTAATGACGGCTCGGTGCTACTCTTCCGGCTCCATCTCCAGATTCAGGAAATCTGCTACTGCTCTTGGGCAGTACCACAAATTGTCCTTTGTTAGGTTGGTTGGTTTTTCTGGACAATTAAATAGGTAGTCTGCAACATGCGGCGTGCCCTCACATGCGGGACCCCTTTCAACAATTTTCTGGTCAATTTTATTCATCTAATTATTTAAGATGCATGACCTGCCGGATCTTAACTGCGCTAGAATGGATCTGGTGCTGAACGGTAACTTCACCTCTTCCGCAGCGACTTGTGGCGCTTACTCTTGAGAACTCTTTTTGGGATGTAGTTCTTTATTGTGTCGTCAACAACTTTCGTATGATTTGTTTTTAAGCCCGTTTTATACGTAAGCTCGTCAACGTTATCGGTTACTTGGTTGTTTCTGACATCATTCAAGAAACATTTCGCAGTACGCCTTATGTCTCTAGGTGGTGTAGTTGTGGATAAGGTGTCATTGCAGGGATGTTGCTCTTTGTGACAGGCCCATAGATATTGTTTGGTGAGCATTTCGTTATGTTGATGGACCGGCAATATGTCACATTCTTGTTGGAGGTGATCTCGATGAGCCATCAAATGACATCTAGTTGCTGTTCGCAAACTACGTTTTGTGTTACTTGCAACTTATTCCAGTGAGTGCCAACGACATGAGGTGTTCATATGGGTGCAGCGTAATTTAAAATTGGTCTTCCTATTGCTTTGTACGTTGTTATGATTGTGTCTTTACCTTTTCCCCTTGAACTACCAGCCAGTGCTTTCAAAGCATTGTTAGTGTTTATCAATCTCGCGTTCACCTGTTGAGCATGAGCATTTAATTTAAGCATTGGATCAAATGTGACCCCCAACAGTCCCGAATTTAAGACCGTGGGAATAAGCACACTGTCAATGCAGATGTCAAGTGTTGTGTTTACCTCCTTCGTCCATGTGGTGAAAAGTGAAGAGGTGGACTTTTCGGTGGAAAGTTTCAGTTTTCTGGTTTTAAACCATTCGTTCAGGATGTTAAAGTAGGTGTTCAGAACATAAGTGAGTTGTTCCAGGTTGTTTCCTGTTGCAAGCACCGGTGAGTCGTCTGCATACGACGAGATGGTTATTCCTTCTGGTGCTCCATTTCCTTATTTTGAACTCTGCTCCAGCTAATAATGAAAACACTTGCTTTAGAGCATTTATCGCATCATCTAATGTGTTTGTGCCTGACAAAAGATCATCTACGTAAAAGTCTTTAAGAGTCAGTCGTGTACCGACTGGATATTTACAGACATCATCCATTGTTAACTGTCTCAATGTTTTTGTGGTTTAATATGTAGCAGCTGCAGTACCGTATGTAACCGTTTCCAATTTGTATGTCTAAATTTGTTCCTTCTGAGATGTCCGCCACAGCTATAGTTGATAACTTTTGTCGCCCTCTGCAATATCGATCTGTCTGAACATTTTGTCGATATCAGTAGTAAAAACAACGATCGATGTTTTCGCCATC
Source organism: Diogma glabrata (assembly GCA_963693315.1). NCBI lineage: Eukaryota > Metazoa > Arthropoda > Insecta > Diptera > Cylindrotomidae > Diogma > Diogma glabrata. The sequence goes on from CAVNZG010000748.1 coordinate 71,641, forward strand.
TAACCAATATAATAGCTAAATCATCTTGTAATGTTAAACCGATGTACATCATCTGCTTTATTGAGAAGTTGGTAGTTGTTTTACAGGATCCATCAAAAGCCACCCTTAATTTTGTTGTAGTGCTATCTTGTTTAAGAACATAATAATGTGGTAAATTATAGAATCTTTGCGAGTCTAATTTGGAGAAAACTTGTATAAATTCCATATAATTTAGTTTTATGTATTCGTTTATTAACTCGTGATAATGTTTTTTAAGACTTCATCCTGATTTAGTCGGTTCTCTAATAATCTGACGGTTGCTCTCGGTTTTGAATCTCTAATGTCAATTTTTAAAAGGTTGTCTTTGAACGGAATTCTGACTACATACCGTCCATTATCCAATATTTTGTGGGTTTTATTGTAGTATTCTTCACATTCCTTTTCTTCAGCAGTTGCACTCCTTTTTTGGATGTAACTCCTCACACTCCCAAAACCGTTTCAATCGCTTATCAATAACTGCGAATGTAACTAAACTGCTAAAATTAGCGACTGGTTGTTGTTGTAGCGATGGATGTGGTGCTACTGCCCTTGGGCGGTACCATAAATCTTCCTTCGTCAGGTATAGGTGGTCTACATCTTGGGGTGTGCCCTCATTTGTGGGACACTTGTCAATAGTTTCTTGACTAACTCTGCTCATGTAGTTGTTTAGGATGCGTGACCAACCGGATCTTAGTTGAGCTATAATGGATCTGTTGCTACGGGGTAGTTGAACGTTTTCGTCAGCGAATTTTGGTGGGTTTCTATTTAAATTCGATTTCAGGCGTAGTTCCTTAAAACGTTTTCATCAGCTTTAGTATGGAGTGTTTTAAAGCTTGTTCTATAAGTAACCTCGTCGTTGTTACCAGTTACGTGGTTATCTCTAACGTCATGAAGAAAGCATCTTGCTGTCCTCCTCTTGTATCTAGGTGGTACATTCCTCGTGCAGGTGATCTCGGTGGGCCATCGAATGACATCCGGTTGCGATTGAATGCTTTTTATTGCGCAGCAGACTTAATTGCTAGCTTCTTAGGTTTACTAGGTTTGTTATTAGATTTGAAATTAGAAGTCTTCTGTTTTTGTAAACTAACTGTTCTAAAATTGTCCAAGCTGCAATGTAGTTTTCTCCAGATGACTCAAAGTGGTTAATGAGCTTGCTTGCTGAGCCTCATATACTTGTTGTTATGTAATTCATTTTGTGCGTGTTAGTAAACTGGTTGTTATCGTGAATTAATTTATTGAAAGTGTCTACAAAGCCTATCCATTTAGTGTAGCAAAGTCACCATAAAGTGTGGAATCTCAATTATTGTAGTCGAATTTCCAATGGTTTGGTGTTACAATTTTCACTTTGGGGAATTTCTGTAGCTAGTACGACCATTATATTATCGTATTCGTTATATATTTCTTCGTATTGGTTTTCAATGAAATGCGGTACATTTAATTCATCTTATTCAGAAGCCTCCATGCAAATTTTTTTCATGAAGATCCGTAATTTGCATCATCATAGGTTCTAAATTACTTCGGTCTGAAAGACCTAAGTATTACATTCATGAGCTCAAAGTGAAATTCTTACCCCCCACTTTTTTGGCATTTCTCGACGTTTTAGAACCTACTTATTCTAAAAAAGCAAAAAAAATGTCTGTCTGCCGGCCGGCCGTCACAACCGACGAAATCTAGAAAACGACTGGACGGATTTGAAAAATTTTTTTTCTAAAAATACGTTTACACAATGGGAAGAGCCGAAAGGACGATGTGTTCGATAACTGTACCGGAAGTGTGTCAAAAAAATCGTCAAGTGTGTCAAAACAAGGAAATTTGCATATTTTTTGCTTAAAAAACTTTCATTTTACGTGATTACGAGTAGGAACATTGAATTTGGAGAAATCTTGATGGCTGGGATTGGTATGTGAGACCAAAATCTAGATTTGTCAAGATCTAAGTTTGTCAAAAAAATGTTGTCAAGTGTGTCAAAAGAAAGATTTTTACATAATTTTTTTTTTTACCCAATTTTTTGGAAAAAAATTAAATTAAAATTTTGTTTGAAATGAAATTTTATTATTAGAGCAATTTCACGCAAGTTCAGCAAATTTTTGGGAAATTTTGACTTGACCCCTTTTAATTTTGATTATTTTTTGTTTATAGATAGTCATAACATAACATAATAGATAACATAAAAAAAAATCTCTTAGTTTATAACGCCATTTTTATAATTTTCCTTCAGAACAAAAAAAACTGATTCCCGACAGTCATATGCACAACGAATTTTATCTTTAAAACAAAAAATATCGCTAGTCCTAAACTTTCACAAGTTGTTAGATATAAAATAAGCTTCAATTTTGTTTAAAAAAAAAAAAAAAAAAGAGGCTATGCCATCTTTTTTTCAATTACACCGTTTTTTTCTTATGTTACACCGTTAAAAATTATTTTAAAAAATTAACAGTGTACATTTTTAAAAACTTTGTTCTAATACCTATTCAACGACATATCATTTATGAAAATCGATTCAGTAGTTTTTCTACAATCGCTCGTCAAAATGCACTCACATCACAAAATAACAAAAAATTGAGGGGCACCCTGTGAAGACCCCTGGTCGAAAAAAAAAAATTCTAAGAGAACTTGTATTTTTTATTTATGAAAGACAATCTATAAACAAAAAATAATCAAAATTAAAAGGGCTCAAACGTTGTTGAATCTTCGTGAAATTGCTCATTATTATTGAGAATTATGGCATTATAAGTTTATCAAAAAAATGTTGTCAAGTGTGTCAAAAGAAAGATTTTTATTTATTTTTTTACCCAATTTTTAAGCGAAAAATATAAAATTAATAATTTTTATGACATGAAAATATATTATTATTATAGAGGATTATGGCAAGCTTATCAAAAAAATAATGTCAAGCGTGTCAAAAAATGGCTTCATTGATTTTTTTAGCCAATTTTTTGGGAAAAAAATGTAGCGTTTTTATGACGTAAATGTAATTGAAAATGAAATTGGACACGGAAATTTTTTAATTTGTTATAGTTTTTGAAATATTTTTAGAATTTTGAAAAAAGTTTGTATTTTTGATTTTGTAATATTTTTTGCAATATTTTTAGAATTTTGGAAAAAGTTTTGATTTTTAATTTTGTAAGAATTTTTGGAATATTTTTGGAATTTTGAAAAATTTTAAATTTTTGATTTTATTATAATTTTTGGAATTTCGAAAAAAGTTTCAATTTTTGATTTTTTAATAATTTTTGGAATATTTTTAGAATTTTGAAAAAAGTTTGATTTTATTATAATTTTTTTTGGAATTGGAATTTTGAAAGAAATATGAATTTTTAATTTTGAAATATTTTCTCGAGGTTTTTGAGTAGTTTGCTGATTGTATAATCTTTTTACTAAATTAAGTTAATTTATGATCTATTATAATTTTCCGACAACGTATTGATGTTTCGTGCTAGTTTTGTAATACATATATAAACAGAAATAAAAAATACATGGACTTTAACAAAAAGTTATGTTTGATATACATCGCTGCCCAAAACTAAAAACCATGTCCTCATAAAAATTTTTTGCCGAAAACTATATCAAAATCCTTAACCCAGACCGAAGTCTTGATATCTCAGAGCTGTGAGCTGTGATATTTTTTTAGTTTTAAATTTAAAGCTAGCTTTGACTTGTTGAACTTCAGTGTTGTTTCAACCAATAAAATTTCTCTTGTAAAACATTTTATTTTGATTAATTGTTATGTTAGAAGTTGTTGGTAACTGGTTGTAATATTAATCTTGTACTGTGAAGGATCAGGAACTTATAATCTTTCAATTGTTTCTGGTGGAGTGGGCGTTGTTGGTGCACCATTTAACCGAATCCGCATAATTTCAATGTATTCATTGTAGATTTTCGAAATATCTATTCGGTGCGCTAAAAAAATAGTTGTTGGTATCTTCCAAAGCTGGTTTGAAACGGATTATTTTTTCATCGTTGCTAACATAATTGTCATAAATTTTTTTAATGTTAGCAATTCTTGTTTCCCAGGTAATGGAAACTTCCAGGTAATGGGCTTGTTGTTTTTGCTCTCGAAGAATTTTCTCAAAACAATCTTAAAAATTATTTAATTTTCTTTCACATGGTATATGAGTAATGAGTGAAAACTCATATATTATAAGAATAGAAATAGTTGTTTAAAATAATAGAAATTAAAGGAATTTGCATTTGAAGCAAATTCCTTGTATGTTGGTTCAACAACCAATTTATTTTAAATTAACCGGATTTTGAAATTTTGATATATAAACAAATGCAAAATACAAAACATTCAATTTCCTCAATTTCTTGCATTTTGCAACTGGGATTAAATAATTAGAATTTTTATTTAAAACAAATTACTCAATACAAAAAATGTTGGCATTTGTTGTTTGTTTATATATTTGTTTTAAACTAATTTTAGAAAATGAATTTGGTTTTTTTTAAAACTTAATATTTTAGAGAAAAACGAGATAAATTGGAATGTGATATTAGGATTTGACACTTTTCTATATTTTTCCTTAAAAACTTACTAATTTTTCTATCATTCCAAATACTTTTTGCGATTTTCGATGAAAATACAATTATTTAAAATTATACAAAAAACAGTGAGGTGTAAACACTCAAGTAGAGCCATTTCATATGATACTCTACATGACTCGATAAAAAAATGTGTTTTATCAAAGACCTCACATCATAACCCAGTAAAACAAATGAAAACAGCGAAATCCGAAATTCAACGTCCACTCTGTGCTACCTGATTAATGCTGACAGAATTAGGTTGATGTATCGGAGACAGGCAGAGTAAAAACTACTTAGTCAATGATACTACATCACGGCGAATTGGCGCCCTAAAACCAATACGACTCAATTGTTCTCCATATTAGCAGCGGCTTGGAGCGAGTGTCTGTCTTGGATCAAGCGACTCGCAATATTATCCTGTAAAAAGGTTCCTCGATAAACTGAACATCCGTCCCGAGCCATTCACAAAAAATTTACGGAGATAACCTCACAATTAGGAAACTGTGCTCTAATTTCGTTCACAATATTAGTTAGGAGATTAAAAAAATTGGGATTTTATTTTTGTGGGAAGTTCATAATTTAGAAGCGTTTATATGCAACACTCTCATGAATGTATGCACTTACAGCTTGATGAAGTTTAAAAGCTGATTCAAGCTTAATTTGTAATTTAGTGTTACGTTATAAGGATAGGTTTCAGAAGCTTGTGTTTCTGCAAGAAAGAATGGTTTATCATGCTCGAGATGATATTGCACGCCGATATGGTCGGCGTCCAAATATTAGGAACTGATAGGCAATGTTTTTTCACATAATTTGAATTTTTTTTAAATAAAATGTGTAAAATCTGAACAATAAATCCTATCATATAACAAAATATGACAGATGCCAATATTTCATAATAGGATGAAAAAAAGAAAACAGAAACAATTGAAAATAAAAAAAAACGTGTGAAAAAATAATTATTAATGCATTGATTGGTTTTGTTATTTATCATTTTTGTTCCCACGAGAATAAGGGAAAGGTAGGTCGACCAATTCAGAGCCCTGTTAACTTGGCAAAGAAAAATGTACCTGGAGGTCGGGGTATCCAGGTGAATCCGTTCGCGACTGAGCTATTTGAAGGGGCCCACAGCCAAGGTGATCATCGGCACAGATCGGATGACACTTTTGTCCAGCCCATTTGCTTATCATTTTGTGTGACCCACTCCACACCTGGATCATTAAACAGATGCACAGAATTTGCACATAGACCCGGAGGCGATAGCATTATGGAGCAAGTTTGCACAAATGTGTATAAAAATTTCAGATTAGTAGCGCAAATGTCTTATTTATTTCTTGTATCTGAATCATAATCATTTTTTCAGAAATCTTTTAATGTTTAATTTTAATTAAATTTCTTAAATGCAATAAATTTAAAATTAAAATAAACTAAAAATTAAATTTCAATTTAATTTATTTTTTGTTTCAATTGAAGTTTGTTTTATCGTTCCTTTATTTTATTCTTTTTAATCATTGAATATTTTAGAATCAATTTATTAGACTCATCATTTTAGTATTTTAGTTTTTTGTGTGCTTATTTTACAAAACCATTTTAATTCTTTTATTTTGTTCTTCTGACTGTTAACTGTTAACTTTAAAAATAATTATAGTATGTATTACTATTCAAATATCAGTTATTTGTAATTGAAATTAATTTTCGGTCTAAAAATATTTAAAACGTATACTATCTCTGCCAAGTAATCCCTCAAAGAGAAAATAGGTCAAATTGCCATGTGGAAATTCGGTGAAAATTTGCATGTATTTTGTTGCCATTTTGGAAGTTGTGACAAAAAATTTCAAAATATGGTCAAAAACTGATGACTATATTCTAACTTCCAACAACTGAAAAGTCCAATTACTTTGAAAAAGCTAATTAAATAAACTGATTTTAAATTGTTAATTGTGGCACGCTCTGGTCTTTAATATTACCACTTTTAATACTCTTCTTTGCTTATCAATGAAATAAAATGCTGGATCCATAATTCATTAAATTAACTTTCTTCTTGACTCAAGATTATAAATAGTAATATATCTTTTTTTTATAACAGGTGAAATTGATTTGTTTAAAGGCAATGGAGAACATTTTGTTCGAGCATTACAATATTGGGGTAGAGCTGCAGCTCAAGGTTATTCTTCCGCACAAGTAAAATTAGGCGATTATCATTATTATGGTTGGGGAACGTCAGTGGATTATGAAACAGCAGCATCATATTATCGTTCCGCATCTGAAACACATCATAATGCGCAAGCAATGTTTAACTTGGGTTACATGCATGAACGAGGCTTAGGAATGGAAAAAGATTGGCATTTGGCTAAACGATTTTATGATTCAGCTGCTGAAACTTCAGCTGATGCAAAAGTTCCTGTTGCTCTTGCATTATTAAAATTGCAATTTTTTATTAAATTGGATTCATTAAAAGACGTAATGTTTATGCATTTTATATTTATATATTCAAAAGAAAAGTTAATGAATTTTGTTCATTTCAGGGTCCATTTAAAATTCTTTTGGAATTAGATGATAATATAGCATCCAATTGGGATTTATATTTAATAACGATATTAACAATTTTATTAGGATTAATAATTTATTTGAGACGCCCTCCCCAAGATCCTATTCCACCACAACAACCAGATGAAAGAAATTTAAATCTTAATCAAAATGAATAAATTTTAATTTATTTAACATAAATAATTTATTGTAAAGACTATTACTGAATGAGTGTTCAAATTTTTACGATGTACTGTGCGCAACCAAATGAAAATATACTTTCACTACGAAAAAAATAAAAAAAAATATAAAATCAACAAAAAGTGTGCATCAATTTTTTTAATTAAAAAATTTAAATACGATGTGATATTAAACCTAAGTATAAGCATCAATAATAATAAAAAACAGAGAAAAACTTTATGAATAACTATTACTGGAAAAAGTTTAATGTATATAAAAATATAATTTTTATTTTCTATTGAAACCAATTAAAAATAAACTTTGAATTTTCAAATTCTTTTGTTTCTAATTTTAAATTTTCAAGCAATTTTAAAAACATAAGAAATCGACAAAAACTTTTTCGAGTTTATTTTATTAAATGCAGTGGTGGTATCATGAAATCCGATAACGATAAATTTTTGACAAAAATCCTCCGGTTGTCGTTACTAAAATCTAATACAATTTCAACTTGGAAAAAAGTAAGTTTCTCTTGCCGGAAGTTAAGTATTTAGGTCATGTCGTGGGAGGTGGTATGCTAAAAAGAGATCCTGATAAAACTCAGGCCATTTCTGAATTTCCTAGCCCGCGTACACCCAAACAGGTTCGTCGTTTCCTACGTATGGTCGGTTATTATCGCAGATTCATATCCGGTTTTTCTGCTATGTCCTCTCCAATGTCTGATTTGTTAAAGAAAAGAACTAGTAAATTCGTGTGGACAGAAGATGCTGAAGTAGCATTTAAAAACCTCAAAAATGCACTTATATCAGCACCAGCCCTTATAAACCCCGATTATACTAAACCTTTTACTCTCCAGTGTGTAGCTACCTCTCTTATGGAGATTTCCTTTATTTATATTTTTATATAGTTGAATTGCACTTACTTGTGAGTTCTTCCTCCCGTTTTCAGTTTGGTGAGTTTATCCTCATTCTCAGATTGGTGAGTTTTTTTAACAAAAACACATTAATATTTATAAATTTGTACATTTATTTTTTAATTTAATTTAATCTTTTATTTTCCTGGATTAGTTTGTGAACATACATTTAATTCGAGTATAATTTTTTTTAACTTATGTATTTTCTTTTGAGCATAAAAAGAACACTACTTAATTTTTGAGCAAACATTTAACTCGAATATAATTTTTTATAACTTATTTTCTTTTGAAAATAAAAAGAACACTTATTATTTATTCACCATAAAACTACACTTATTAATTCACTCGTTTTGTTATCCCGTAATCCTTGTCGAGGATTTACTCTTTTACTAAAATCGCGATCCGACTGACTGACTCTTTGGGATTTTCCATCTATTTATGCATAATGTTTGTTGCAAAACACTAAATGCATAACAAAAGATTGCATTCATTAAGATTTTGATTTGAATTTCTTTTCTTTGATTTTCTTCATATCGAATATAAGACGTTGTTTTTATTATTTATTTATTTCCGTTGCATATTGAAAAAAGTCGGACAAGTGCGAATAAAATTCGCTCGCCAAGGGTTCCGTGAATGTAAAAGAACACAATATCAAAAATAAATGACATAACCCACTAGATTTTTTGTAACTATAGTAACAGGTCTTTAGTTTGTTATCATTCATAAGAGTGCATTAGAGGAAGCGAGATAGACATATCTCTTATAGCGCCATCGCATAATATGAAAAAGATCAAAACTAATTTCAAGAATATATGGTTTGAACCAATGTTTTTCACGACTTTATATAAGTCGGCCATTTCATTTAAATCATGTTAAAGTTTATGTTTGATATTAAATAAGCCAAATTTATTTTAAAAATTAATAAGGAAAATATACAATAGCTGTAAGTATTATTCTATAAAAGTAAGTATTCAAATCAATTAAATGTTGATATGTTTTAAATTAAGAAAAATGTATATGTAATTCTTTTAGTTTAATTTAATGCCATTTTAGTTTTCCAGATTATATTATTTGATAAAATATTGAATTGTTTAATATTATTAATTGTTGTATTATTGTTTTAATTAGTTCTTTAAGAAATAATATATATTTATATTTACTAATTTATTTACAGTCAATAAAAACTTAAAATTATAAAAATGTATTTTATTTGCAAAAATCAATATTTATATAACAAGGTTGCTTTGTGGTTTAGGTTAACCAAGACAAACTAAAGACATGTCTGACCAGACAACCTAAAGACACGTCTTACCAGACAAAGCCTAGACTTGTTACACAAGACGAGGTGGGACATTTTGTTCGAGCGGTCTTGGGTTTGTCTTGGTCTTGTTACTATAACGCGTTAATAGTAAGTTACTAGTAAATCTGGTATAACACTTTTACTGGGAAAGTTCTGTTGTAAAGTTTTTATATCGCCAGGGGTGCGTTTCGAAATTAACCATACGGTAATAATGTCACTAATGTCATAGTTAAAATAGTGACGTCAAGTATTGAATTGAAACTTTTTGGTTAATTGTGGAACGACATTTGGTAGAATAAAGTTAACTGTGGTTAACCATAGTTAATTTCGAAACGCACCCCAGACTATGGACGCATAACAGAATAAATGTTTAATCGTAGACGTCAATAGTAAATGTCAATCACATCTACATTGATCAAAAATGTTACTTGAGGTTAAATCTTATCCATAGCTGTTTATGTCAGCTAAAGAAAGATTTAACCAGTATTTTAATGGTCTAAATAGGAAACATTTGTTCTATAAATCAGCGTCGAATTATAGGGTGGTATACATACACTTAAAGTAGCACTTTTTTTATCAATAACTAAAAAACTGTGCGCCATAATTCTAAAAAATGTTGCAATGTGTCTTAATTAGGTGTTCTTTCAAATGACACCCCAGTCGTTTGGTTCCAAAAAAGTTTTTTTTTACCCTCCTCACACCCATCCCCTAAACACACAGAAATATAATTATTTGAGAGTTCGCTTAACTTTCGTTCAAAATATAGCAAACTTCCTGTCTCTATGAATTTTTTAAATTTTTTCTGTCTATCAGTGTCGAAACGTAGGGGGGAACGGTCTGGAATTTACACATTTTTTAGAATAACTCCAAAGCTGTGTACCGCAAAATTCTAAAAAAAATTGCAATGTTTCTGAAATTTGGTGCTCTTTTAAATAATACCCCACTCGCTTGGGTCAAAAAAAGTTTTTTTTTACCCCCCTTACACCCATCCCCTAAACACACAGAAATATAATTATTTGAGAGTTCGCTATAATTTTCGTTCAAAATATAGCGAATTTCCTGTCTCTATGAATTTCTTAAATTTTTTTTGTCTATCAGTGTCGGAACGTAGGGGGGGGGAGACGGTCTGGCATTTGCACATTTTTTAGAATAACTCAAAAACTATGTACCGCAAAATTCTAAAAAAAATTGCAAAGCTTCTGAAATTCGGTTCTCTTTCAAATGATACCCCACTCGCTTGGGTCAAAAAGGGTTTTGGGTTTTTTTTCACCCTTCCCCACCCCAATCCCTTAAAAGCACAAAAATATAATTATTTGAAAGTTCGCTATATTTTTCGTTCAGAGTTTATCAAACTTCCTGTCTCTGTGAATTTTTTCAAATTTTTCTGTTAATTCGGCTCGAAATGCAAGGGGGGGGATCAACTTTTTGTGTCACCTTATTGATAATTTCATTTCTCATCGTTATGATTGAATAGAAGTGTTTTTCATTTGTAATCGTGCTTCTATTATTCTAATTTAATTTATAGTTATTCCTAAAATCAAAGTTGGAGTGAGTTTAGTTTTTTGTTAATTGTTTAATAGTTAAACTTATAAAAGTGCATATTAGTGAAATAAATATAATTTATGCAAGATAAAATAACATTATTTTATTTAAAAAAAAAAACTTGCATATAAAAACACAAAAGTAATCTATATCCAGTTTGTTGATAATCGTCATCAAATTTGCAGTTAGATACATCAAGCGAAATTAAAATTTATTTTCAATTGTATTTCAACTTATATTAAAGGCGGAACGTGTTGTTGATTGCTGGTTGATGTGATTATGCTCGAATAAACTTCAAAATGCCTAATAATAATGTAACACCTCAATCACCACCGAAATCTAAGCCAAATACTCCAAGTTATGGTAGAACAAGATCTTGTACACAGCCCGATGATTTTACAGAAGATGATGTTTCAAAATCTATTAGCAACTTACTAACAAAATTTGCAGAATTTGAAACCAGATTTGGCAAACTTGAAAATAAAATACAAAAGAATCATGTAAGTCTTACAAACAATATTAAAGTCAAAATGCGTGATTTAGAAAATCGTCTAAAATCTAAACTAGAGTTATTGGAATTAGTGGAAACCAAAATAACAGTAAAAATGACGGAACTGCAACAACTTGAAAATAAACTGGCGAAGATGGATCTTAGTTCAGTTAATAAAATTATTCAAACCACAACGAATGAGTGTGTACGGCGGCTTGATTCCATCGAAAGATATCATAACAGCAACAGTTTGTTAATTACTGGAATTCCTTTACTAGATAATGAAGTACCTCAACAGTATCTAGAAAAAATTGCAAAGTGTATTGATTGCAATATAGATAATAACACCACTATATTTCGACTAAAAGGCAGTAAGTTTATTTCTACCGATAGTACAAATACAAAGTTCAAGAAGATGGTTGATCCACCGTTGTTAATACGATTCTCATCAATTCAGTTAAAGAAAAATTTTTTCAAACACTATTTCACTTTTAAAACATTAAGTGTTCGATGCATTGGGTTTAACACAGATTCAAGGATTTATATTAATGAAAATTTGACTAAACATAACTACAGCATATTTAAATCAGCGTATAACCTAAAAAAAGTGAAACAATTATTCTCTGTTTTTACTATTAATGGAATCGTTCATGTCAAGAAAACTAAAGATGATCAACCCGTGATGTTAGATGAACCTAGTAAGCTGAATTTACTTACATCCAATTAGATGTTTTTGTTTCGTATAATAGTAGCACGGTACAGCGACGTAAAGTGTTGTTTAATGAATTTAAGGTTTTTTTCGTATTATATTTCATATTTTGTAATTTTTTATTTTACATATTTTAGGCATAAGTGGAACGTAGTTATCTTTTTGCATCAAATTATGTTACTATATCAATATTCAGCGGAAAGCCTCAGAAGTCCTTGCTTATTTCTGTCAGCAGTGTTGGTCCTTTGATAGTAGATTTATCAAATGGTTGAACATGTGAACGAAATTTGTATTCCGAATGTGGTGTTAAAATCATCTCTACAAAAATATAAGCAAACATTGAATGTTATGCACTTAAATGGTGGCAGTGTTTTTTCTAAATTGGACGAGGTAAGACATATTGTTTCAAATACAGGTATTCATATTGTATGCATCTCTGAAACGTGGTATACGGATTCTGTGAAAGATTCGGAGGTAAAACTAGATGGATTTTATCTTTTAAGAAGTGATAGAAATAATTCTGAGAGGCAAAGAGGTGGTGGGGTAGCTGTTTACATTCAAAACAATATTAAATGCGTCTTGAAAAAAAAGTCAACTCATTCTAAAACCGATTATGTATTAATTGAAATTAATTTCAAAAACTCACAAATTCTACTAGCTGTATTCTATAAACCACCTGACTTATATGGATTTAAAGATATTGAGGAAGCATTGAACGAGTTTCATTCATGCTACCAGGATATTTTGATAATGGGTGATTTAAATATCAATGCGCTTGATTCAAGTAATTCGCAAACGCGTAACTTCATGAATTTTTTATCTTCTTACTCACTATCTGTTATTAATAGTGAACCTACTCACTTTACGGAAACCTCGTCTACGCTAATTGATTATATTATTACCAATAAGAGAAACAAAATTATGTTCTCAAATCAGATCTCTGTTCCAGGGGTCTCTAAACATGATTTGATTTATTGCTCCTATGCAGTACCACAAACTTTAGTAAATAACGAAACGTTCTTCTATAGATCATGGAACATTTATTAAACTGGAGTAATATATATGAATGTACTAGCGTAGATGATCAATTAGAAATCTTCAATTATAACATTAACTATATATTCAATATAGCCGTACCTATTAAACAGTCACGTATGAAGTCCAATACTAGTGAGTGGTTCAATAATACAATTAAATGATATATGATTGAAAGGGATCTTGCATATAGACACAGGAAAATAACTAAGCTGGCCGTAGACCATATATGTTACAAAAAGCTGAGAAATAAAGTAACTTTATTGATTAAAGAAACTAAAAAAAAATTTTATAGTACTCTTTTTCCTGATAAATCTACGACAAAAGAGCTATGGAAAAATCTACGTCAGCTTGGAATACATGATGGAGGTACTAAACAACCAATTCATTTTTGTGCGAATGAACTCAATAGTTATTTTGCTCAGTCGAATTCAAAAACGACTACTGTAAATAGCCGTCACTTGCCTCAAGGTTCTTTCAAATTCTCTAATTTTTACTTCACACATGTTACCTCCTCGGATATATTTCAAGCACTTTCAGAAATTAAATCTAATGCGATTGGACTTGATAATATATCAATTAAGTTTATTAAAATTATATATCCTGAAATTTCACATATAATATTACATATTTTCAACCATGCAATTACCACCTCCACTTTTCCTAATGCATGGAAAACTGCCAAGGTATTACCAATACCAAAAACACATACGCCAACCAATTTATCAGATTACAGACCAATAAGCATCCTTCCCGCACTCTCAAAAGTTTTTGAAAAGCTAATTAAATACCAAATAACTAAGTATATCAATAAACATAAACTATTAAATGATTTTCAGTCTGGGTTTAGAGCTAAACATGGCACCAATACTGCCCTATTGAAAATTTGTTATGATCTGTTACAAAATATGGAAGCTAAGCAAGCTACTGTTCTAATCCTACTAGATTTCACAAAAGCTTTTGATAGTGTTTTGCACGAACTCCTCATTCAAAAATTACACACATATTTTAATTTCTCTTCTACTGCCATCAAATTGCTTAAGTCATACCTTTCAAACAGAACTCAATGTGTGTTTTCCAATAATAGTTATTCCTATACTACTGATGTTAAAACGGGTGTGCCTCAAGGCTCTATTTTAGGTCCATTGCTGTTCTCATTATTTATCAACGATTTGCCATTTATTCTGAAATATGTCTCATATCACATATATGCTGATGATTTTCAAATTTATTTTCCATTTTACCAGAAAGAAGCAGATCAAGAAATTAGCAAGTTGAACCAAGACCTTAAGGCAATTTATGAGTGGTCTACATTTAATAGTCTTAACTTGAACGAGAAAAAAACGCAAGCAATGTTAATAACACATCATCAATCAGATACGGATTTAGTTCCCCTTGTTCATATAAATGGTTGTTCCATTAATTTTATCCAAAAGATAAGAAATTTAGGCATTATTATGAATCATAATTTGCGTTGGGAAGATCATATCAATAAAGTTTGCGCAACAGTGTATTCTATTCTACGTCGCGTGTGGAAATTTGCTTGGTATCTCCCCCTTAAAACACGACAACACATATTCCATTCGTTAATTTTGCCGCATTTTACCTATGCCTCTATTATATTTAGCAAGTTGAACTATAACTGTTCATACAAACTTAAGCTTGCCTTCAATGCATGTGTCAGGTTTGTGTATTTATTACAAAAGTATGATCACATTTCGCATGTATCTAATGAGTTACTTGGGTGCTCACTCACTACCTATTTGAATAGGATCTCTATTATTTTCCTCTACAGACTTATGGAAAGCAAATGTCCTGAATATCTTTATAAAATATTAAATTTCTGCCGATCTGGCCGAACCTATAACTTGAATGTCCCTAAATTTTCTTACTTAGTCACATCGAATTCATTTTTCGTTCACGCTATTCAACTATGGAATGCATTACCGACTGAGGTCAAAAGGAGCAGTACTGTTGGGAGTTTAAGGAAGGCATTATTTGAGGTTAAGTTGGTTGATTGATATAGTTTAATAATATATTTCCTTTTAGCTTTTAGTTTTGGATGTCATATCGATGAATGGCTAAATTGTTATTTTTATTTTTAGATTAAGTTATATTTAGTAAATCTAACACTATTGTAAACTAAATCAAAACTATTCTGTTATTTCAATAACAAATGAATGAATTATTTATTCACTAAACTTAATATATGTACTACGTACAGTTGTAGGACAGAGATGTCCTGATTATAAGATATTTTATCTTAACTGTGTATTTCTTTGAAAATAAATAAATAAAATAAAAAATAAATAAATAAATAAATGATAATAATTCAAAAACTATGCATTGCAAAATTCTAAAAAAATGGCAACATTTCTAAAATTAAGTGCTCTTTCAACTCCACATGACCTGGTTTTAAATGATGTTTTTACCCCATAACATTCCCACCCCTTTAATAAATATAGTTATGAGTATCTGCCACTTTTCTATATTTTTCATTAAAAACCTACTCAATTTTCTATCATTCCAAATATATTTCAAGATTTTCGATTAATTAGGGTCGGAGTTATTCGGGGCAATAAAACATCCAGAAAACGTCATTTTTCAAAATTATACAAAAAATGGTGAGGTGTAAAATTCCAAAATATATTTTTAAATAATGCTGAAATGAAGCCCTTTCATATGATACCCTACTCGTCTCGATAAAAAAATGTATGTTTTCAAAGGCTTTACATCGTACCTCCTTAAAACAAACAAACACAACTTTATTTATTTTTTAACCCACCATCTTGGGTGGATACGTTAGTTTTATAAGCACCTCAATTTTTAAGTTCATCGGATTAATGGTTCACGAGATAATCGAAATAATGTGAAAAACACGTTGTACTCTCACCAATAGTGTTCCGTATAAAAAACGGAACCCTAAAAATATATAAACATATGCATCATGCTATAATGTTGCTTGAAAATATTTTATCTTGGCAAAGTTATGAGAACGAATCTTTTTATGTAGGAAAGTTATTATTAAAAGATTGGGTTGCATCCTAAAGTAATTTGAATCGGATCATTGTTATTACAATGTTGTTAATATTATTTTTCTGGATTTTATTGTTGATGAAAATTTTGTCTTATGATTTTGTTTGAAGACAAAATTTTCAAATATTAGGAATTGTTTTGAGAAGCGAAATTGTTGAAGTTATTTTGTTTCAAATGGAATTTGTTTTGAGAAGTGAAATTATTGAAACTGTTTTGTTTCAATTGGAATTTGTTTTGTCTAACGGAAAATATAAATATTGCTTGAAATAAAATTAAGGTTCTTTAATTGGAACTTTGGTTATAATGTATGAATGAGAAGGCTTGAGACATTATAGTTAATCTGAAGATCACTACAAGTGTGATGGTAGCAATGATGGGGTAGTATTGCTTCAATGTGACATGACGGTATAGAACATCCTATAGCGTACATGTCCAAAAAACTTATTTCTGCAAAAACGCAACTATTCCACTAAAAAAGAATGCTTAACAGCCGTACTGGGAGTAAAGAAATTTAGAGCGTATGTCGAGGGTCAGGCTTTTAAGATCGCGACTGATCATGTTTCGTTCAAATGGCTTATGCAACACAAAGACCTTTCTGGTGAATTGGCTCGTTGGAGCCTGAAATTGCAGGGTTACGTCTTTGATATTGAGTACCGTAAGGGAAAACTGAATACTGTCCCCGACACCCTGTCAAGACGTGACTCTGTCGATGCTATTTCTAAAGTATGTCCAGTGCCTGATATAGATCTTAATACACCTTTCTTTAACACTTCTAGATATTTAGAGTTGGTAAACATAGTTACTGAAGCAGATGGTACCCTGCCTGATGTAAAAGTATTTTCTAGTCGGGTATATAAAAGACTGGCTTGTCTTGATACTGAGATTCCTCCAGAGGGTGAGGTTTGGATATTATGGTTACCCGAGGAATTCACTGACGAGTGCATTGCAAGAGCCCATAATCCTCCTACTTCATCTCATGGAGGACTAGCAAAAACATTTTGTAACATCCGTCGTTTTTATTGTTGGCCAAAAATGTGAAAAAGTGAAAAAGTTCGTGTTGAATTGTAAAACCTGTGAAGTGTTGGGAAATCAATATGATACTCTAAATTATTTATAAATAAAACTCAGTTGGCTTTACTTATGTTGGTTTTGTTTAGATCATAGTAAACTTACTTCTATTAAAGCTTTCTTATAAAACGGTTGCCTTTTACTCTTACTCCACTGATATTTTGGGATAAGAACTTAAAGTTCTTTAGGTCATTGGTCCAGATAACGCGATAAGAGTAATCTAGAATGGCAGAGGCATTATTAATCTAGAATGGCCGAGACAACATATATGGGTAATTCTTTTATAAACCGAACACCTTTCTGACCGACCCATTTTTGATTTGGCTGAAATTTTTTTTGCAGATTCGCAGAATTTTGTGATTTTTGGCTTGAAGACTTATTTTCAAAAATTCGTAGTTCCGAATCTATAAGAGCTACAAAATTTTCACCGACCACTTTTTTGTAGCTGAAAAATTGAACTTTGAGGAAAAAATATTTTTTATAAAAAATATTAATAAATTCATATTTTTATAAACAGTTTAATTGTTTAAATCGATTTTTAACAATTGCCCCCAAAACGAATCCAGTTTTTAGTATTTTCATTGTATTCTCCGTTAAATTTTACGTCAAAAACATGTTTTTAAATGTTACCTTTTCAATGTTACCTTTTCAATGTTTCAATGTTACCATATGTTACCTTTTCAATTATTCTTAAAATATTAATTTATGTAGCGCGTAACGACCCAAAAAACGGCTTTTTGCTAATAAAATCAAATCTGTAACTTGTATCAAAAAAAGTTTAATGTGAAAGTTGTAGATAATTAAAAGGTCTACAACTTTTGTCTAAACTAATTTTTGACATAACCTCAAAATTTTAAATTAAATTGCAAAAAATGTTACAAATCATCTTTGTAACAATTATTTATTGAAAATTTGCATAAAAAAAAATTTATGGGTTATTCGTTTTCAAATCGAATCTCCTGACTTGTTAGAAAACAAATCTTGATCGAAACAAAAAATTATTATCAAGCGTTTGGAAAAAAAATCCATCCAGTGCACCACGTAATTTCAACCTGTCTGTTGTATTAGCCACCACTGCCATGACAAACTTTGACAAACAATAATAGATGGTAAAAAATATCTTAGTAAATAAAAAAAAATCAAGTAATGAAAAATAATGTAATAATTCTTAATATTATACTTATATGTACTTTATTGGAATAACCACATTTGTATAGTAAAATCAAAAATGAACACTCTCCTTGACAGATTAATAATAATATTTTTTAATTGAAAAGTTTCACAAAATTTTTTTTTCATGCAAAGAAAATATCTTAGCTTCTAATTCTTGAAAAGATATTGGAATCATGCAATGATATTTTTGAGTTCCCTTTATCGATTTCGCTTTTGTAAATCGTTCTGATAATAATTTTTTTTCTTCTTCGTAATCATCATTTGTAGAATAGCGACAAGTAATGTTTGGCAATGATTCTGTCGCCCAATTAAATAGTTCTCGTGGTGTTCGAATAGGATCATTTATTCTCTGAAGCCTCGCTCGCAAAAATAGTTTATGGGATCGAATTTGTTGAATGGGATGGAAATTTTAGGATTGTTTTATGATAAGAGCTTATGATTTATTTGAAAAGAAATGGTCTTTATGACAAAAGAATCTAGGCGACGTCATGCTGGATAGAAATTGGAGCATGACACACGAAACGAAGTAGAGAGTAATAAATAATGAATTCTATTACTTTAAACTTTAACTTTAATCAATATTTAAAAAAAACGAAAAGAAAAAAAAACGAAAACAAGTCACAGATTTGATTTTTGTAGCAAAAAACCGTTTTTTGGGTTACGCGTTACGCGCTACATAAATTAATATTTTAAGAATAATTGAAAAGGTAACATATTTTAAAAACATGTTTTTGACGTAACATTTAACGGAGAATACAATGAAAAAATTAAGAACTGGATTCGTTTTGGGGGCAATTGTTAAAAATCGATTTAAACAATTAAATTGTTTATAATAATATGAATTTGTTAAAATTTTTTATAAAAAATATTTTTTCCTCAAAGTTCAGTTTTTCAGCTACAAAAAAGTGGTCGGTGAAAATTTTGTAGCTCTTATAGATTCGGAACTACGAATTTTTGAAAATAAGTCTTCAAGCCAAAAATCACAAAATTCATGAAATTTAGAACAGCTCTATTTTCAAAAAAAAAAAAAAAAAAATCCTCGAACACGTATATCTTTTTTTTCTACATAGAATCCGCAAAACAAGTTTTAGCCAAATCGAAGAGGTGTCAATGAATTTTCATCAAAATCCGTTCGGTTTGTAAAAGAATTACCCATATCGGAAATTTGTTCAATTTGATGGAACAAATTGGAATAGCTGGAAATTTCGAGTGAATGTGTTGTTAGAAGAAAAGAATTTGACCGAATACTTAGAAGAAGATTTGGATGTTCTTATAGAGAAAGCAATCGACGATGACGATGAACTAAAATGCAGAAAAGACGAAAAGAACTGTAAGGCGATTAAGTGTATTGCGGACAATCATTTGGAATACGTTCAAGACAAGAAGAGTCAAAGATATGTCTGACTCTTTAAAGGCAGTATTCGAAAGAAAGAGTGTGGCAGGACAATTGTATCTACGCAAGAAATTGATAACAATGAAATTTGAGGAAACTGATGACATGTCTGAACTTTTTTTGAATTTCGATATAACGGTTCGAGAATTAAAAGCGATTAATGCTAAAGTAGAAGATTTGGACATTGTATGCCATTTGTTATTATCATTGCCTAAGTCGTATGGAAATCTGGTAACTGCTAAACTTTGGATCCTGATAAGCTGGAAATTAATTTTGTTAAGAGTCGTTTATTAGACGAATTTACTAAAAGAAAGCAATTTGAAGGTGCTAGTGGTATTAAATCAAACAATTCAGTGGCGATGAATGCAAATGTATCTAATTTTAAATTCAAATGTCATCGCTGCCAAGAATTGGGAAATAAGTGATCACAATGCAAAGCAAAGATTGATACGGAAAATTCAAAGCAAAATGAATTTAAAATTGGAAAGAATGCGAATGTTTCTGCCTTCTGAGGACAGTGATGAAGAAGTTGTTGCTGCGAAGCCTTCTGAGGACAGTGATGAAGAAGTTCGTATAGCTTTTGGTGTTTTTGGTGAATTGTCTGCTACCCAAGAAGGATTGTGCATGAATCAACAAGCTTTGGATGGGGTAGCCAGTGCTTTGCGTCGACGAACAATCAAATTTTTTCTAGATTCAGCTGCAACAAGTCACATGGTAAATGACCGGACGTTGATGGTTAATATACAGAGTATTTTAGAAGAAAAGATTCGAAGCGCTAAGAAATATGCAACTATATCTTCTAATCATAGTGGAGATATCAATGGTTTCTTTACACATGGAAATAAAGAAACAGAATGTACTTTATATGGTGTTCTATTTATGAAAGATTTGAGCTGTAATTTGATGTCGATTGGAAAAATGGAGAAAGCAGGCATGCAAATTCATTTTAAAGATGGAGGAGCTCATATTTTGTTTAAAAATAAGCTTCTTTATGTTAAACAACGATACGGTGATACATATCAAATGGAGTTTGTGATTGAAAAAAAACAGTTCGCTGGTATATGTGCAGAAGATAACAAAACATTGTGGCACAATAGAATGGGTCATTTAAACATTCAAGATATCCAGAAATTGGTTGGCAAAGATATGGTTACGGGCATTGATTTGAGAAGCAGAGATCATTTATTGAAATTTTGTGAGCCTTGCATTTTTGGAAAACAATCACGAAAACCATTTCCTGCAAATAATGAACGTCGTTCGAAACGGCCATTGGAATTAATACACACAGATGTTTGTGGTCAAATTGAACCAATTGCTTGGGATGGTTCGAAATACTTTGTGACTTTTATTGATGATTATACCCATTTCACAGTGGTTTACATGCTTGAAAAAAAGAGTGTAGTTCAAGAGTACAAGTTCAAGAGTACAAGAGTACAAGTTCAAACACTTTGCTGTCTGGGCTGAGGTTCATTTTCAATCAAAAATTGCTGAATATTCTTTTGGATTAAATATGAGAGAACACATCAATGCAAGAATTGTACGAGTAAAGAGAGATAATGGTGGAGAGTATACTTCAAATGAATTTCTTGATTTCTGTGCTGAACGAGGAATTCGTCATGATCACACTGTACCATATAATCCGGAACTTAATTCAGTAGCTGAACGAATGAATAGGACACTAATGGAGAAGGCTCGTACTATGATATTTGCTGGAAAAATTGAGAAACGTTTTTGGAACGAGGCTGTTCTAACAGCAACATATCTGACAAATAGAAGTCCAACAAGTTCTTTCATTGGTGACGATAGAGAATTGAAGACATCAGCTCAATTATGGTATGGTAAGAAGCCCGATTTAAAGAATTTGAAAGTTTTCGGATCTCTGGCATATAATCATGTACCAAAAGAATTACGCAGCAAAATGGATTCGAAAGCAGTCAAAACAATTATGATGGGCTATGCCTCGAATGGTTATAGATTTTATGATACTGATAAACGAACAATTGTTATGGGAAGGAATGTCACATTTGACGAAAGTGTTGTAAATCAGAAGAAGTTAGTGGATATTTTTGAAGATCATGAAGATAGACAGGTAAATAAATTGAATGAAATTGAATCAGATGAGTCAGAAGATACATCGATACCAATGTTGAGAAGGAGTGAACGTAACCGTCGTTCACCAGACCGTTATTCTGATGGTGACTATGTTGCCCAGTTTGCGTTTAGTGCGGAACAATATGTACAGAACGACCCATTAACTTTGCAAGAAGCGAAACGTCGAAGTGATTGGAAATTCTGGAACGTTGCTATCGATGCTGAATACAATTCATTGTTAAAGAACGAGACATGGATACTTTGTGATTTACCATCTGGTAGAAAGGCAATTCAATGTAAGTGGGTAAGTTTTTAAAATCAAACGCAAATTTGATGGAACAATTGATAAATACAAAGGACGTCTTTGTGCGAAAGGGTATTCTCAAAAGAAAGGATTTGATTACAACGAAACTTATGCGCCAGTAGCAAAATTAACGACATTTCGAGTACTGATGGCAATTGCCTGTCATGAAAATCTATTCGTTCATCAAATGGATGTAAGCTGTGCATTTTTGAATGGTTTTTTGGATGAAGAGATTTATATGGTTCAACCAGAAGGGTACGAAATCGGCAAGAAAGTTTGGGATTGAAGGGTTGAAGCAATCTCCAAGAATGTGGAATCTGCGCTTAAATCAATTTTTAGTGGAATTGAATTTGCAACGTTGCGAATCTGATACCTTTTTACATGTTAAGTTCACTGAAGAAATTAAGTTTTACTTGCTCATATATGTTGATGATCTAATTTTGGAAAGCAACTGTATAGACGAAATTAAATGGCTGAAGCAAAATTCCTGACGTGCTCCTATGACACCCCACATTGGTTCAATGTGATTGTATGGTATTGTATTGCTTCAATGTGACATGGACGGTATAGAACATCCTATAGCGTACATGTCCAAAAAACTTAATTCTGCCCAACGCAACTATTCCACTAGCAAAAAAAATGCTTAGCAGCCGTACTGGGAGTAAAGAAATTTAGAGCATATGTCGAGGATCAGGCTTTTAAGGTCGTAACTGATCATGCTTCGTTCAAATCGCTTATGCAACACAAAGACCTTTCTGGTCAATTGGCTCGTTGGAGCCTAAAATTGCAGGGTTACGTCTTTGATATTGAGTACCGTAAGGGAAAACTGAATACTGTCCCCGACACCCTGTCAAGACGTGACTCTGTCGATGCTATTTCTGAAGTATGTCCAGTGCTTGATATAGATCTTAATTAACCATTCTTCAACACTTCTAGATATTTAGAGTTGGTAAACATAGTTACTGAAGCAGATGGTACCTGGCCTTATCTGAAAGTAATTTCTGGTCGGGTATATAAAAGACTGGCTTGTCTAGATATTGAGATTCCTCCAGAGGGTGAGGCGTGGAAATTATGGTTACCCTTGCAATGCAATGCACTGACGAGTGCATTGCAAGGGCCTATAATCCTCCTACTTCATCTCATGGAGGACTAACAAAAACATTTTATAACATCCGTCGTTTTTTTTATTGGCTAAAAATGTACACCCAGGTGAAAAAGTTCGTGTTGAATTGTAAAACCTGTAAAGAGATTAAATCTCCTAACATTCCACTCCGTGCTCCTATGACATCCCCCATGAAAACAGAGCGAATTGGCCAGCGTTTATATACCGATATTCTTGGACCTTACCCTTGTTCAAAGTCCGGGAATATTGCTATACTTGTGGTACTTGATCATGTGACCAAATATCCATTTTTGTTTCCTCTGCGCAAATTAACTGCTGAACCCATCTGCTAACTATTGGCCACCCATTTCTTTCATGTATTCGGTTGCCCTGAAGTTGTTGTGTGGTACACAATTTAAATCTAAATTATTTGAATATTTCCTGTCAAAGCACGGAGTGAAGCATACGTTATTAGCCTTATATTCACCACAAGCCAATGCTTCTGAACGGGTAAATAGAAGTGTTCTTTCTGGAATCAGGGCCTACCTAAAAGAAGAGCATTCGAAATGGGATATGCATTTGAGCGAGATCGCTTGTGCACTACGATGTTCTTTACATCAAACTATCCACTGCTCTCCTTATTATGCCATGTTTGGATTACCCATGATCACCCACGAATCTTCCTACGAGTTGTTGAAACGATTAAACGGCCTTCATGAACCGAATGAAACACTTCTGCGTCCGGACTACTTAAACAAAATTCGTAGTCGAATCCTTGAACCAACTTCTGAAGCATTTGTTAAAAGTGCTCAACGGTATAACTTGCGAGCTAGGGTGTCTTTGATTGAATGCTTACACAAAAGATTGCCAAGCTTTCACAAAAGATTGTCGAAAAAAGTTTGTCTTATGGTTAGTGGGTGGCACCGCCTACAAGCTGGAAGACCTGGCTTCCAAACGATGGGGTGTATACCATTCCTGCATTCTCCTTTTTCAGTCTTCCGTGTCTGAGGTTACAGGAAGCCTGTGCTGTTATGGTGAAACGCATCTGTATATGGTTGATGGAAGCAAAGAACCCGAACGCGTTTTCTTATATTGATGAAATCGAGTTCTATGTTTCCATCAACTATAAATACATGAATCTTACTACACACGCTCTCATTTTGTGATTAGAATTTTGACGTTTTTTGGACGAGCGATCATCCATTAATTAATTAACAGTGAATATAAAAAAAAAGAATTTTTTCTTTCTTTTTAAATTCAGATTTAATTCTGCCTTAAATTAATTCAATGTAGTAAAATTCAACAAAAAAATTCTTGTTATATGTTTGTGCAGTGATTAAATAAAACAAAATCAAAAAGAAGGAAAGAAAAATTAAAAAAAAAATCTTAGTCAATGTTGTTATGTACAATGGGGGATATTACTTTTTCTTAGGCCCCAAAAAATTTTTTTTTATTTGGTAGAGAATCACTCACTGAAGCGAATAAAACCAAAACGAGTTGTATCGGAGCCCCGGGGTCCAAGATACAGGCCTTTGAAAAAAGCAAAATCCATACAAAATTGCACTGGTTTTCACAAAATTTTTTTATTTTTTACTTATTTTGCTTCATTTCCTATGTGCTTATAAGATAAACGATCAAAACTGTCCCTTTTACAAAATTTTCTTAATTTACGATAAAAATAATAAAAAAAAATCCACTCGCGCCTAAGTTAAAGTAATCTTGCCTCAAATGGTCATAACGTGGGCCCCTAAGGTTATAATTATTTTTTTTTAAGTTATTCATGTTGATTCTTTAAAATTATATATCAAAAATAACATTAAACGTCATTTGGATAGCAACATTCGGTAAAAAAAAGTGTACTTTTATACGATATTTTTTTTTCAAAGGCCTATATCTTGGTCCCCGGGACTGATTTTCAAAAAATTTTTTTTGTAATATGCTTATAAAAGTGCCCTTAAAAAAAATAAAAAAAAATTGGCCGGGGCCTAAGATAAAGTAATCTTGCCGTACAATGGTTGTTGGCCGGCCATTTGTTTTGTTGTTGTTAATTTAACTAAAATTAATTTTTTTTATTCCTAAATTTACGTGCTAGTCTTATATAACACTAGCACGTAAATTTAGGAACAAAAAAAATTTATTTTAGTTAAGTTAACAACAACAAAACAAATGGCCAACAACCATTATACATAACAACATTGACTGATTAACTGTTAGAAGAAATAATTAAGGACTGGAACTGTCAAACATTAAAACAAAGGTAGTAATTAGGTAGGTTTGTAATTACTGTGATATTAATAATCACAACTGAACCATAAATAAACATTTTCCACTCCGTGGCTTTAAGATTGTAAGTGCATGATATATATAATAAAGAGAATTTGATATTAATCCTATCGCTAAGACCAAAAAGCTTTAAACAATTTATTTTTCATTTAAATGGAGTAATTACGTTCATCAAAACCGAAATAGGATATTTTGATGATTCATTTCCTTTTTGGGTTGTGATATTAAAACAAAAAAAACTGGGAAAATATATACGCTATAAGCAACGAAATTTCTTTCGTTCTGCAACTTCCTCTGGTCATATTGGTGAACTGATTGTTGTTTGTTACTAATCAACTTTTAAACACCGGCGCTTGAATCAACCGTTACATAGTCTCACGTATACGGTTCAACCTGTAATCTCATTAGCTTGGTTCAACAGTGTTATTTAGTACCGGCATTTATTTAACCTTCAACCAAATTCGCATGATTCAGCAGTTTCATAATTTGTTTGTCCTATTGGTTCGACAATCATCCACAATTGCATGATTCATAAATTTTATATTGCTACCATTACTCATCTTGCATCCACAACCGTATGATTCAACAGTTTTATGATTTTTACGTACAATGTGTTCAACATTCATCCACAATTGCATGATTCAATAGTTTTATATTGCTACAATTACTCATCTTTCATCCACAACCGTATGATTCAACAGTTTTATAATTTAGTTCATATGATTATCCTGGGAGAGATGACCGGCTAATCCGATCGGAAAGAAGTAACGGGATCTACTACTAGCATGGGGTGAGTTCACATTTACTTATCTCTACGGGATGAGTCTGCCCAAGTTAAATGATTTTGTTTATACTTTCTGTATTAAATAAATAAATTGTAGGGTTCATGACGGTCGTGGCTGCTTCGACCGATCCGTTTGACAAACGATACACGCGTACAATTCTGTTAATTTGTACTGGGCAGCAGGTATAATATCTCGTTCCCATAGGCTGAAACTAGCTTAGGGTTCAAAATCTAACTAGGTGCGCGGCCTGCCATTACGATTCTATTGGTTTTCCAATGGAACCAGTTCTCCTTTACAATGTGATGGGCACGCCACATGATGCTAACCACTCTTTCAATTGTCCAGAAAACCCAACCAACCTGACGAAGGGATAGGTGGTACTACCCAAGGGCAGTAGCAGGTTTTCTGAATTTGGACATGGAGTCTGAAGATTAGGGAGGCAGCTGTCGCTACAACAACAAAATTTGTGTGTTTGTAATTCTTCAAACATCTTTTAAAATAAAAACTATGACTCTCCCCTATTTTAAGGGTGACCTTTAACGGTGACATTATCTCGGCAGCCATTCGTTCGATTTCAAACAAATTTGGTTCGAATATTACATTGGTCGTCCTTTCAAGGTTATATATTGCCAAATTGGATGTTTCCACGATTTGTAGCAAAAAAAATTGGAAGCGTACTTTGTACTTATATCTTCCCAATGGCAATTAGACGTTTTTCAATGGCTAATTTTTATTTTTTATATTTCGAAAATATCTTCAATACTCCTATATAAATAATCATTAAACCATTAAAAACGAATACCTTAATTTCTTGGTTGAAACAAACTGTTTTGGTTCGTTTGAAATCCTATTGAAATCGTTACTACTAAATATTAAAAGTAACAGTTCCTATTAATATTATTTTATTTGCTGTGAACCTTTATAAATAAAATGCACACTAATACTTAGTATTTTTTTCTTCTCAAATGAAAATACGAACGAAGATAAGGAAAACAAAAAAATCGCTACTACTTATTTAAATATCAATATATTTTTTTCTGTGACGGGAAAAAAGTTTAACATTTTACTTCTGCTGACAGGTGCAAAAATGCTACTTTTCATAAAATACTTTTTTCCCGGATAGATAAAAATATATATATAAATACATATATACACATAAATGATGAATATTATGAAGATTTATGAACATTTATGACTATTTGAATGTTAATGAAAAGTTATACCGTTTTCTTCTTGATGTTAATAACTGGTTTTGACAAATAAAATGAAACTTAATTTTAAGTTTTTATTCAAGAAAAATTCGTATGGTGTGGTGAATATACATATTGTAATATTTGTTTAATATTATTTTTTCAATAATTATATTAATATTTATCCAGTCACAGAAAAAAATAGTGTATTATACACGGGAAAAATTGTAGATTTTAGCTCTCGGTTTTTTGTCTCCCTCCGCTTCGCGTCGGGAGACAACACAACCTCGAGCTAAAATCTACTACTTTTTTCCCTTGTATAATAAATAACTATTGTTATCTCCGATATCACAAAAAACATTGATATTTAAATAAGTACCAGCGATTTTTTTGTTTTCCTTATCCTCCTGTTCGCATTTTTATTTGAGAAGAAAAAAATACTAAGCAGCAGTGTGAATTATATATATAAAAGTTGACAGCGAACAACATAATATGGAACTGTTACTTTTAATATTTAGTAACAGGCGTGATTGCTACTTTTGAGTAACAATGAAAAAGTATCTGCTACCTTAAATCGTCACATATCTAGTTATTGAAGATATCCTTGATCTATTAAATAGAACCACAAAGTACAAATAATTAAAGTATTGCTATGAAAATTAAATTGCCGCTAATCAACTTTTATACAACGTATTCAAATAATCATTAACTTAAAATTACATATTTACTCTACTTATCATTGCTGTTTACACACCCTGGTGGTGCTTCACATACCATCACGGTTGAACACCAAAAATTACTTAACACATCAGAAAAACAACAAATAATAGCGTGAACTACCAGCTATATTTCTCAAATGAATAGCGTGTACTCCAATCAATATAGTCACATACAACAGAAACAGAATTCCATACAAATTTTACAGCAACAAAATATCAAAACAGAAACAACAGCAGAAAATTGGTCGATTTTATGTTAAACTGAAACAATTCAAGCTACATAAATTGTTTCTGTTATAACAGAAATGTCCCATGCGCCAATACACTGCCATATATATGCATCACATTCAATTTATTGACGGGTGTTGTAAATTTAATATGTAAACTAGTGGGGTAGGACCTTAGGGGACACACCACGATCTTCTGGTTAATAAAAAACTAACCAGTTGCCAATACTGATTGATAAGGCATACTAACACACCAAACTTACTTTTCGGTCCATTTTAAGGCTGTGAAGAAACAATAGATATCTTTTAATTGCGTTTGCCCGATGTGTTATTCCATAAATAACCCTATCCCATCCCAAGTACTTTATGATTCAATAAAAAATAATCTACACTAAAAACCGTTTTCTTTTCAATTCAATTTAATTTAAATCTTGCGTTAATTTTAGGACACTTTATTTAATTCAAATCGTGCTTTAATTTTCGAACATCTATTATTTATGATAATTTCAAATATATAAAAATCATACTATTACGATGCACATTCATATTTATAGTTTTCGGTAATTTCTCGAATTACATGTAAGCTGCGTTCTACCATCGGAAATACATGTACTTTTTTTCCTTGGTTTATTATTGGATTTTTATTGGATTATGAAAAATTATACCGTGTATTAATCCATCCTGTACAGAATCTTGCAACTGGCCGCGATTAAAATAAAATATTACATCGTCACATATTACTTGATTATCGACTTTGAATATGTGGTATGACTCAGTTTTATTGAAATAAACACAAACCCGATAATTTTCTCCTTTTTGAATAAAAATTTCTTGGTTAAACAAAATTGTAATCTCAGCTCCGTTAGAGTTGGTACAACTGTTATAGTGACCATACGTTAACGTTGATCCATTTGAATCATTAATACACGCATACATAGCTTCCAAATACGCATATTTGGAAGCACTGTTACCGTATGAATTAGTGTGGTAGGAACCATTATAATAGCTTGAAGAGGATACGATTCTTGATTGCACTTTTATTCCAATTATACTGACACTGCTATCGGTTTGAAAGGTTAACGAGCATTGTGAAACTGATTCTTGTTTATATTCATTTCGATTTATTATCGAGCGAACACAGACTTTATTGTTAGATTCTTTCTTGATAATTTCATTCCGTCGACATCGATTTTGTGTAAAACCCTTTGGCATTAAGCAATCTGCATCTACCATTGATATATTCATAAAAATTGAAATAATTTCTTCTGGCTTGAGTAAATTGGATTTTCCTGGGCCCGTTGCAAATTGTTCTGGCGATAATGTTAGATAACGAATTTTTTTTAATGGTAGTCTGTAATCCGGTTTAGATGATTTTAGAACTGGCAAACCATTTTTAGAGCCATATATTTTCTCTTTCGCAACACTTTTCTTCCGTTTTTGTTTTGAAACAGTTTTGCAGCTTCCATTAGCAGATTCTTCAGTTTTACAGACTAACTCCGAATTATTGTTTATAGTTGTTGCTACCAATTGCGATTCTGTAGGTTGAGATAAGCTTGATTTCTTCATCTCTGAAAAATTATAAACAGTTCAACATATTTGCATTAGATATTTTATTAAAACATATAACCTTCCATTGGGTTATGTGTTGCAAGATACAGTTTTACGGTATTGAATAAATCCAACTCGGAATCGATATTCAGGTAATCTTGATCCAAAATCTCAAGAATAGTATTTAGATTGGCATCTTTAAAGTTTGGTTCGTTGAAAACTTCCAATGTTTTCGTACGTATAACCTAGAATTATAGATTCAACAATCAACATCTAAATAACAAACTGTTACATAATTTCGTCTATGATAATACTTTCCTCCATACAGGTTTTGATTAGCTCTTTTTCGTCAAAAAATTTAGCTAGCTCATATGATTCGATCACATTTTTTGATGAAATTGCAGACAGTAAAAATTTAATAGACAGCTTCTCAACAACTGGAAGCATATACTTCCTAGCAGCATACAAAATATTAAATGCTTTCTCCACTGATGTAATTTGCATGTCCTCAGTATATATATACCTATATCCATATATTTTCAAATCATTAAATTCGTGAAAAAACAAGATAAATAAGAAAAACAAACTCTAAAACGGTTTGAAATGCATCCGGGTGAACATCTACGATTGGTATAGGTTTATTTTCGTGGGGTATTTCTCCAAAAAACATTACTTCAAATACTGGTGATGCCATTGCCAGTACTAGTTTATGACTTGATATTTCTTCCTGATGTGGATCATTTTCTTTTTCAAATGTAAAAGTACAATCAGAAAACTTTTTAGTTTCAAAAAGATATTGCAGCTTTTCTTTATTTGTAAGGACTGTTTGTTGCCAATCATCAGTTGGATCAGGAGTTTCAAAAACGTCGATAAACGCGAAATCCGAATTCCAATCATTGGTGGACATTGTCATTGATTGATTTTTGCTTAGTTCCTAATACAAATTATAAAATATTACTATTTTTAATTGTTTCAACACCTCCAATATAAGCTGTGGGGTGGATAAAA
Source organism: Diogma glabrata (assembly GCA_963693315.1). Taxonomy (NCBI): domain Eukaryota; kingdom Metazoa; phylum Arthropoda; class Insecta; order Diptera; family Cylindrotomidae; genus Diogma; species Diogma glabrata. Next base: position 102,796 of record CAVNZG010000748.1, read on the forward strand.
CGTTTGTCTGAAAGAAATTAATATACTTTAAATAGTTTATTTATTTATTATATAGTTTATTATAATATGCACAATTTATGTGCACGCTTTTACTAAAGATTTTGGTAGTTCTATTTTTTTGATATTTGTGACAAAATATTGAGCATTTTGTAAATTTTTGATTTGAACTCACTCTGGCACTGATGAGGTTACGAGTTCGAATCCCAACCGAAAAACGCAAAAATAAAAACAGAATTTTTCTACGATAGCATATGGAATAGTTTATTTTCATCGCGCTTAATGCCCTGTGAAAATGGGTTCTTTTGTATAACTACAGTGTAAAAAGAATAACAAATTGTAGTTGCTATGGTTTTTCATATAATTTTACAAAGTTTTTTCAACAACGCAACCATGAAAAAATAGAATATGAATTTTTAATGTGATTTTGTCGATTTCTAATTTTATAATTTTTAGTAAATATCGATATATATATATATATATATTATATATACTATCATAGAAAAAATTGGATTTCCTACGCGAGATAAAAACGTTTTTCGTTCGTAACCACTCGTGACTTAGAATGTTGACTATAATAGAAATATTACACATTCTATGAATTCACACAATAGTGCTGTTTAGAAATTTAATGGAAAAATCCCCAAAACAATGTTAAAATATTTCCGAAAAATAGGAATATAATGACAGTTGAGAATTCAACTTAAGTAAATAGAGTGATGATGAAGATTCAACTTCGAAATATAATCGCATTGGTGGCGTAGTGGATAGCGTGTCTGCCAAAGGAATTGAACTCTCTCTGGCACTGATGAGGCTACGAGTTCAAATCCCAAACCAAACCCGTAAAGAAGAAAAACAGAGTTTTTCTGTGATATTTTGTTTTGCGACACTGATCACAAGGCCAAATAAATCCAAATCATGTCGTAACTGTTTCCGAATTCGTACTTATTCGCTAAGGCTGCCAAATTTTTTTTTTTAATTGTTTATAATTCGCGATGAACGGTTGTGTTTTTGATTTTCGCTCAATTTATGTCGTTTTCTTTTTGACAAAAAAAGTGATCTAAGAGCAAAAAAAGCAGCTGTCAGATCACTTTTTTTTGCATTTCGTATATTCTTTTTGTACAAAAAGATTGCTCTTTTTTTGATCTGAAAATATTTTTCTGAATTTAGATTTTTTGGTAGATCAAGTTGTAAATACAATAAATTTACACATTTGCTATTATGTACCAAGGGCGTTATGTAGGTTATTGCGACCGGAAAGCGACGTAATCTAGCCCGAAGGCCTCTGGCTTAAGGGATGGATGTCGCTTGATGGGCGTAATACCTAGTAACGCCAGTGGTGCATACAAGATTTTATGCTTCACTAATAGCGTTTTCGTTTCTCGATTTAAAATACTTGAGAATCGAACAGAAAAAAGTCCCATTTTTTAGATCTGTCAAATTTGTTTATAAAGGAATTCAATTTTTTATGTATATTATTATTTTTAAACTATTTAAATATTTTTATTTAAGAAAATAAAATATGTTTTTTCTTATTTTGTACACTATCTTAATATATTATACAAGGCAACATTTTGCACCATCTCCTGAGAAAAAGTCAAAAAATGCAAAAAATTGCCCTCAAAAAGTTTGAAACTTGCATCCAAATCAAGAAAAGAAAACGCAAATGTTTTAAGGTCAACATTTTTTCGAGAATCGAACAGAAAAATGTGACATGAAAAAAAGTGCAAAAATAAGTCACATTTTTTTGTAGAATCGAAAACGCTATAAATAAGCTAAAAACTAAGAAAGAATTTAATTTGTTAGTCTATATTGACATGCAAAAAAATACAGATGTATCCTAGTATGCCAAGAAAATAACTATTTTGAAGTTTAAAATAATTATTTGTTGCTTGTACGTTACTATGTAAACAAATTCTCCTAAATTTTGTAGCTTATGACAAAAACATTGTATGATATAATGTAAAAACATTTCCATAATATGGAGTCTAATGACAGTGGAAAAATAGTAAAAATAAATAAGTGATGGAGAAGTTTCAACTTTGAAATTGTCATCGCCTCAACGGCGTAATCGATAGCGTGTCTGCCCAAGGATTCGAGCAGGGCACTGACGAGGTAGGTTCGAATCCCAAACGAAACACGAAAAATGTAAAATGTGAAGTGCAGTTTTTTTCTGAGAAACTTCAAACCATACCTTTGAATTGAAAATATACCAATTACTTCTTTACTTACTTGAGTTTAATTGATCTCAAAAAATTCAACATTGTATGATGTTTAAAATAATTTGATATTTTAAGAAACCTATATGAACATTTAATAACTAAAACGTTGCTAAACATTTTTAAACAAATGTAAAAATCTTTTACTAGCTTATATTAAGTAAGAATTATTTACATTTCGTAGACAAAACTACAATAATTTTATTTAGTTTTTTAGCGTCTTAATAGGAGGCGTTATGAATTCATAATAAATGCCGTCTCATAACGCCTGGTTTTTATGAATGTGTTTATATATAGCGTATCCTAGATATTATAACAACTTTATATCATTGTGAAGCATAAATACATTTATGCTTCACAACGATATAGTTGTTATAATGTCTAGGATACGCTATATATAAACACATGCATAAAAACCGGGGCGTTATGAGAGGGCATTATGAATTCATAACGCCTGCTATTAAGACGCTTAAAAACTAAATAAAATTATGTGTACTGTCTACAAATTGTAAATAAATCATATTAAGTTTAAGCTAGTAAGAGATTTTTACATTTGTTTAAAAAGGTTAAGCAACGTTTTAGTTATTAAATGTTCATTTAGTTTTCCAAAACTATCAAATTATTTTAAACGTCATACATAGTTTTTGTCATAAGCTACAAAATTTAGGAGAATTTGTTTACATGGCAACGTACAAACAACAAATAATTATTTTAAACTTCAAAATAGTCATTTTCTTCGCATACTAGGATACATTTGTATTTTTTTGCATATCAATGTAGACTAACAAATTAAATTCTTTCTTAGTTTTTAGCTTATTAAGTGAAGCATAAAATCTTGGGGTGTGATAATAGACAAGCTCCTCGCGCTACACCCTGTGTTACGCTAAAAGTCTATTTCGACTTGGTAGCCAAATATTTCATTTCGAACTCTTGGCTGTGATACAAAAAAAAATGAACATGAACCAAAATCAAAGTCACAATAACAACGGTACTTTTCAGCACCATAAGACAAAAAATATTGGACCCTCAGCCCGTATTTTGCAATTAAACATTGAAGGCATTAGCAAGTCAAAAACTGAACATCTACAAAAAGTATTAAAAGACTTAAACATCGACGTTGTAATTCTACAAGAAACGCATGCAGCAGATGAAGCACAACTAACCTCTAGCTAGAGGAAACATTGTTGGTTACAAATTAATTAGTGCTATTTACCATCAAACATATGGATCTGCCACGTATGTTAAGTCAGAAATCATGAACTGCACCCATGTACTTACCCAGACGGACAACGATATACATCTTATTGTTGTTGATATATCAGACACGAAGATTGTAAACGTATACAAGCCGCCAAATACAAGATGGCCAGCTGCTACTCTTCCATTGTTTCACCACCCAGCAATATATGCGGGTGACTTCAATAGCCATCACACCCAGTGGTCCTTCTCAAACAACAATTCCAATGGCATACAACTGACGGACTCGGCGGATGGTAACAACATATTCCTGGTCTATGATGCAAAAGACATGAAAACCTTTAGATCTGCTAGATGGCGACGTGATTACAATCCCGACCTCTGTTTTTCCACAAAAAACGAACAACGAAACCCTATTCCAATATCTATGGGTGTCTTACAAGGTTTTCCACGCTCTCAACATCGTCCAGTAATTCTTGAGGTAGGAATCCAAATCCCACTCGTTAACTCTACTCCTCAACCTAGATGGAATTTTAACAAAGCTGACTGGGATAAATATAGGCTGGAGTTGGATGCAGTGATACGCTGGATCCAACCCATTCCTAAAAACTACGATAGGTTAGTTGGAGCCATCATCGCAACTGCTAAAAAATATATCCCAAGAGGCTTCCGTGAAGAATACATTCCTGGCTGGAGTAGAGAGAGCGATAAATTATATGAGGAGTACCTTAGTAGTGGTGAGACAGACGTGGCTGATGACTTAATTTACTCACTGCCCACTGGACGCCGCGAGAGAACAAAAATGGATTAGCGCTGTTGAAAACATAGATTTTTCCCATCCAAGCAGGGAAGCTTAGAGTCTCCTTCGAAAGCTGGGTGGCTCAAACTCAATTGCTCGTACTAACAATGAAATAAATCTAGAGAACATTGCGAATCATATCGTAAACATGTCTCGTTCTTCTATTAATCGCCTCCATATGAGAACCATTAAACGTGAATTAAGAGAAATGAAGCGCAACTGCTCGTCTCAATCGAAGTATGCGAACTCTTTTAGTAGCGAAGAACTAGATTCAGCTCTGTCTCAAACAAAAAACGGAAAAGCAGCTGGGTACGATGGCATATTTCCAGAATTTCTTAGAAATGCTGGAAAAAATGTAAAACAATGGCTGACTAAATTTTTCTCGAATATCCTGGAAACCGGCAATCTTCCAAAACATTTTAAAACTACAAAAGTGATAGCGATACTTAAGTCAGGTAAACCATGTAATGAACCAGGAAGCTATCGTCCAATTGCCCTTTTGAGCACCTGCTACAAATTGTTAGAACGGCTCATATACAACCGTATCGCACCGATACTGAATGACCAGATCCCAGTCGAACAAGCTGGTTTCCGTCCCAATCGCAGTTGCACTGATCAACTGCTCGCTTTAACATCCTATATCGAAGCTGGGTATCAAAAACAATTAAAAACCGGCGCAGTATTCATCGATCTCACTGCAGCATATGACACGGTCTGGCGTATTGGGATTATATATAAGCTGTTTAATGCATTACCTTGTAGCACCATCTCGCGTTCAATTAACAACATGCTGAGTAACCGTGTATTCAAAATTCATCTAAATAATTCCTGTAGTAGATCCAAAATGCTTAACAATGGTTTGCTACAGGGTTCCTGGCGCCATTACTTTTTAATTTGTACATTCATGACATTCCTAACACAACATCAAAGAAATTTGGTTACGCTGATGATTGGACTCTGGCCACCCAAAATAAAGACATGGGTGTCTTGGAAGATATGCTCTCAACTGACCTGGCGATAATGAATGATTATTTTCGAACGTGGAGCTGTAATGGATAGTCTGGACTAATGTCTGAACATAGTGTATTATAGTCGCAGCTTCCTTAGTTGTTGTTCCTTATATTAATCTGTACCGCTTGTAATAGTTGCTCATCCATTCATCATCAATAGTCATATTTCGTATAGTTCCCTTAACCCATAGTTTCCTTATTTTTCTTAAAACCTAACTAAATCTTCAATAGGCGGACAAACGTATGGGAGAAAGAAAATTGCACTAATTACCCTGATTTATTTATTCATTAATATAACATAATATTGGTTAATTTGAATTAATTAATAATTTTCTTTAATTATCATCCGTATAACCACTAAAATTTAATCAGAATTTAATCTTACAACACCCTAAAATTGACGCGCGCTATACTTCCATTCGATTGTTCTCGCCATACTACTTGAGTTTGAATTTTTTTTAAACACCAACCGTAATGAAACAACGAAATTTTCAAACCTCATAACAGCTGTGCGTATTTATTTCCAATCGTCAACATGCACAGAATTACTATTTTTGCTTTGTTAAACATTTGATTTGTCTTTATATGAGTATTTTGCTTTAAACAATCCTTCCGTTATTGAACTGAACTTCACTGTGCTGATATAGTAGATTGTAGTTTAATAAATGTCTAAACATCATAACATTGATCGAATCTGCATTTAATTCATTTTGAATTCAATTATTAATATTATGGATGTGTCGGAAATATTTTGTGTCACAACCTTATTTTCGTACAATATTATCAAATAGCAAACGGTTTTGTGTAACTATAAAAAGTTCCCAATAATTTGAAAATCTGATGTAAATTAATTATCTCACATCTAAACACTGTATTCGAGTTATTGCGAGACTAAAAATTTGGCTATATAATGAGCACTGTAAATTATTCTCGCTCAGTTTTATTACATTTTGGTGGTGATGATTATCGTCACATAGTCAATCCTTGCTGTTGACTTTCAAAATGGTAGTGCTATTTATTTGTTAGTTAAAATTTTAAAAAAAATTTAAAAATTTATATGTTGTGTCGTTCTGAATCATACAAAAGAAAAAAAGAATGAATTGGAAAATTGTTAAAGCAAAACAAACAAAAAAATCTTTATATGTTTGTGTAGTGCCAAATATAATAATGTGCCGTAAAATCAACAAGAAAAATTGCATTAAATCTACGTAGTAAAAATTTTAATCAATATTAAATTTGTATACATCAATTTCAACAGTTTTGATTCAACAAAATTATACAAGTTTATATAACGTTCCTACTTATCATTTTTGATTCAACAAGAGTATACATCAATTACAACGTTTTTGATTCAACAAAATTATACAAGTTTATATAACGTTTCTACTTATCATTTTTGATTCAACAAAAGTATACGTCAATTGCAAGTTTATATAACGTTTCTACTTATCATTTTTGATTCAACAAAATTATACAAGTTTATATAACGTTCCTACTTATCATTTTTGATTCAACAAGAGTATACATCAATTACAACGTTTTTGATTCAACAAAATTATACAAGTTTATATACCGTTTCTACTTATCATTTTGATTCAACAAAACTATCCATCGATTGCAAGATTATATAACGTTTCTACTTATCATTTTGATTCAACAAAAGTATCCAACGATTGCAAGTTTATTGAACGTTTCTACCTAACAGTTTGGTACAACGTTCTTACGTGCAACTTTGATCAACGTTCGTGATATACAAAGTATTTTTGAGAGATTTCAAACCTGAACAACGTGCTGATGGAGGGCTGATGGAATCAGAATAGGAGGACGGGGTTTGCAAGTTTATTGGACGTTGCAAGTTTATTGAACGTTTCTACCTAACAGTTTGGTACAACGTTCTTACGTGCAACTTTGATCAACGTTCGTGATATACAAAGTATTTTTGAGAGATTTCAAACCTGAACAACGTGCTGATGGAGGGCTGATGGAATCAGAATAGGAGGACGGGGTTTAATCATGGGGTGAGTAAATTTATTTTATTACTTTTGGCATAATGATAAAGGGGTGTGAATGTGGGTGTGTGTGTGTGTGGGCGTATGTGAGTGAACGTGGTGGTTGGACGTGTTGATCGTGGGTCTTTCGCAACAGGGGTCGCCAGAGTCTTCGTTTTTCCACTTGTATTTCTCTCCATTTCTGCAAATTTTCGTAAATAGCGTACATTTCTGTATTTGTGCTGAAGTAGCAGGGTTTCTTTATCGTTCCCATGGGCTGAAGCTAGCTTGGGGCAAGAAAACCAATCTCGCTAGGTACGCTTCCTGCTATGTCATTCTCATTGGTTCGCCAATGAGAAAGCGCTTCATTACAGAGCTTATTTCCTAATCTAAGTAAAACCGAGAGTACTTGTTTCCACTTAAACAACAAACTAGCAAAACACGAACTATCAGTGGTATTTAACGGCACTGTCATTAAATACAATCAACAGCCAAAGTACATGGGCATTACTCACGATAGAACTCTTTCTTTTAACTCCACCTAGAGAATTCGTCAAAAAAACTTAAAACGAGAAACAATATATTGCAAACTGGCAGGCTCGACATGGGGTGCTACTCCAGCTACCCTCCGTACAACTGCTCTAAGTCTGGTTTACTCAGTGGCTGAGTATGGTGCACCAGTCTGGTTGAATAGCACACATACTGAAAAAGTTGATTGCCAGCTGCATGCCACGATGCGTACTATAAGTGGTACTATCAGGTCTACTCCTTTACCCTGGCTCCCGGTATTAAGCAATATCGCTTCACCTGCACTCAGACGGTCACATGCGCTCATGCGTGAACATATCAAGGTAACCAACAACATCACGTTACCCTTGCACGAACATTACGTTGACCACACTAGTTGTCAATTGAAGTCAAGATAGCCTCCACATAAAACTGCCAGCAACCTGCTGGCAACTAATTTTAATATCTTGTATACCTGGGATATTCCCTGGCATCATTACAACACACTTGGGCTTTCTATTACTAACCCTACTTCTACCCAACCTGGTTTCGATTTGCCACGTCATACCTGGACCACACTAAACCGAATAAGAACGAATCATGGACGTTGTGCTGATTCTTTCTACAAGTGGGGAATTTCAGAGTCCCCTCAATGTGACTGCGGCGCTCCACAACAAACCATAAAACACATTGCAACTGTGTGTCCAATTCGACGATACAATGGCGACATCGCAGACATCCATTTGGCAACGCCCGATATAGTAGCATGGATAGTCTCGCTCGAGGTAAGCATTTAATGTTCAAATGTACTGCCCAATGTTCAAATATTTTACTTTTTAACTAAAAGACGCGCCATCAAATTGATTGTAAGCTCATTTAATGTGTGTTCATGTTTTGTTTTAGGTAAATTTCTAGAAAAAATCTACCTATTTTAAGTTTTATTTTTTAATGTGTCATAAAAACCATACGCTAAATAAAAAATCTTGTATGCACCACTGGCGTTACTGGGTATTACGCTCATCAAGCGACCTCCATTCCTCGCGCCAGAGGCCCTCGGGTTAGATTACGTCGCTTTCCGGGCGCAATAACCTGCATAACGCCCTTGGCACATAAATAGCTATTACACATCTATCAAATTAGTAAACAAACAAGACGCCATTTACTTATTATTATTTTTTTAAATGAAATAGTTATTTGTTGAATAGTGTTAATCGATAGATGTCAACGCTGCACTTATGCTTATTATTGACAGTTGTTAATCATGTATTTTGTATATAGCTACTTCCGTTTTTAACTTGAAATAAAGTGGACATGAATTAAATAAAATAAAGAAATATCTTTTATTATCTAAACCCGTAATCTATAAAAAACTCAATAGGTTATGGGCCCAGAGTCCAATAAATAAAAAGAAAATAAGTGTTTTAAGTATGTGGGGAGATATTATAATGAATTCTCTTGGAATAACACGTTTGGAGTTGTTATGTAAGGATAACTATGACACATGGGCTCTTCAGATGAAGGCAGTTTTAATCAAAAATAGTTTATGGAAATATGTGGATGGTATGCACAAAAAACCAACCGCAGAAAAACCTGAAATATTAAGTACATGGGCGGATAATGATGAAAAAGCCAAAGCTGATTGAGTTCTGTCAATTGCACCAACAGAATTAAAACATATAAAAGGGTGTGAGACTGCACAGGATGTTTGGATAAAGTTTAAACAAATTTATCAATAACAGGGGCCGGTACGGAAGGCTACTTTAATGGAAATGTTAACGTCAAATAAATTAGATGCAAGTGAAGATGTTCATGAACATTTAAGAAATTTTTTTGATGTGGTTGATAAATTGGAGGACATGAACGTGAAAGTTAATGAGGATCTGCCAACAATTATGTTACTTAATTCACTTCCAGCAAGTTATGAAAATTTTAAGTGTGTAATAAAAGCTCGTGATCAACTACCAACACCTAATATTTTGAGAATAAAACTTATTGAAGAAAGTTCATCACGTTCAAGTTCAACATCTCAAAAAGTACAGAATGCATTTGCCATGCAGCACAAGAAATCAAGTAACGTTAAATATTTTCATAATAAAAATAATTTCAACAATTTTAGTCGAAAAGTCAAGTGTTATCGATGTCAAAAAATTGGTCATATTGCTTCAGAATGTAGAGATAGGGGGCAAAAACAAATAAATTATTTAAAAAATGAAACTGATATTCCTGATAAAAATTATTCAATGTTCAGCTGCATTAATAATTCTCTTCAAATTGTGGATTTGAATATAAACAATAGTAATTGGTGTCTAGATAGCGGATGTACAACACATTTATGTCGAGATGAAGATAAATTTAAAAATATTTTTCAATCTAACCTCCAAAATTTAAAAATGGCGAATGGCGATATAGTTGATGTTAATGGAAAGGGAGATGTGTCAATTCGGGTAAAAACAAATAACAACAATGTTAATTTAAATTTGAAAGAAGTTTGATTCGTTCCCAACTTGAAAACTAACCTCCTGTCAATTGCTAAAATTGCTGATCAGAATTTTCAAGTATTATTTAACAAAAACAACGCGTTAATTTTGGATAATAACGGGAATGTTATTTACAAAGCTGAAAGATTTGGCGATTTATATTTTGTAAAAGAAAATCAAGTTGAATCTAACAAAAATTTAATATGTAATAATATTACAAATATTGAAGAGTTTAAGTTGAAAACATGGCATCAGAGACTTGGACACCTAAATATTTTAGATGTGTATAATTTATCAAATATGAGTAATGATATAAATCTAAATTCAAAGAAACCTTTGAAATTGGACTGTGAAATATGTCTAAAAGCTTGAAAAAATGACAGGATTGCCTTATCCAAAATATACAAATAGAAAAACCGATGTATTGGAAATAGTACATTCAGATGTCTGTGGACCTATGCGGGTCGAGTCTCTTGGAGGGTCAAAATATTTTGTGACTTTTGTAGACGATTGCACTAAATGGTATGAAGTATAATTTCTTAACAAAAAATCTGAAGTACTAGAATAATTTAAAGAATACAGTTCAATGATGGAAAATATTACCGGTCAGAAAATAAAATTTTATCAAAGTGATAATGGTACTGAATTTTTGAATGCAGATTTTAATGAGTTTTTGAAGCAGAAAGGTATTCAGAGAATATTAAGTGCTCCTTATAGTCCTCAACAAAATGAGAGTACAGAAAGAAAAAATAGAACCCTTATGGACATGGCAAGATGTTTATTAGTTCAATCCAACTTGCCACCAACTTTTTGGGCTGAAGCTGTGTTGTCATCAAACTATATCAGAAATCGATGTCCATCTGGTAGTTTAAATGGTGATATACCATATAAACAACTTTTTAAAAAAATGCCTAGCTTATCACATATTCGTGAATTTGGTTGTGAAGCTTATTATTTAAAAAAAGGGTCCTGCTTTGAACAAATTAGAGTCTCGCGCTGAAAAGTGCATTCTAGTTGGATTCTCGGAAGAAACAAAAGGTTATAGGGTGTATGTACCAGAGAAGAAAATTGCAAAAATCGTAAGAGATATAAGATTTTTAAAACTTCCAACTGAAAATGATAATTATAATGCAGAGCAAATTATGAATAGAGTTGATGATCCACTAATCGAACAAAATAGTAATCAGAATGAAAATTTAATTAAATTAGAGTTGGAAGATGATACAACAAGAGAAGAAATAAATCAAAATGAATTAAACCAAAATCAATGCGAAACCAAAGAAATAATATCTATACAAGCAGTGATGAATGGTTGAACGACTCTTATCATATTAGTGATGAAAATCAAAATTTAATTAATAAAAGTAATGAACAACCTAAGCAAAATCGTGCATGTGGAAGGCCAAAAAAGTTAATGACTGGAAAACCCGGTCGGCCAAGAAAAGTTTATCAAGAAATATCAAACGATAGTTGCAATTTAATAGAGCACTGTCATAATATTGAAGTTCCCATTAATAATGCAATTGATGATCCTGAGTGGCATGATGCTATCGCAAATGAATTGTTATCAATAATTCAAAGAAAAACGTGGAAATTGGTAGATCGTTCAAAGAGTAATCATGTTATTGGAAGTCATTTCGTTTTTACAAACAAATATGGCAGTGATGGTAACTTTGAACGAAAGAAAGAACGGTTAGTGACGAAATGTTATGCTCAAAGACCTGGTATAGATTTTAAAGAAACCTTCACTCCAGTGCCCAGAATTAGTTCAATTCGGCTTGTTGTAGCGCTTGCAGCACAATTTAATTTCAAAATTAGACAACTTGACATTACAACAGCATTTTTAAATGTCGATATTGATGAAAGAATTTACATTGAACCACCAGCGGTGACATGTTGTAACATCACTTGCTTTCGCTTCGATAGTGATCATCGAAGCGAAAATAAATATAAAGTGTATGTTATAACTTTTTCGTTCGATAGTAAATATTTTACGTTGGCAGCATTTTTTCGATGTTTTTTTTGACAGATTAATATATGTTAAATATTTATTTATTTAAACGAATACGAATATTTTCATCAATATTTATATTAATTTGGTAAAAATGTTTGTGTAGGTGTGTGTGCAATAGCATTGTCAATAGGATTAAATCATATATCCAATTATTTATGTAAAAAAGTCTTCGGAAAAAATCAATTATTTTGGAATTTTGCAAAAGAAAAAGAAAATAGTATCATGATGAATTTTAATTTTTTCTTTTGTATTTCCTCAATTAAAACCCCGTTTTCAATTTATATTAATACTTGTTTTTTACTTGTTGTACGATTCCACCGAATTACATCGTTATCGATTTAGAAAATAAAAAATTAGTAAAAGGTTTGGTATATTATGGATAGATCTTGGTTTGCGACTCTTACCAAATTTCAGACAAAAACATTGGCGCAATACATACAACCGTATTTAAAGGATCGTAAATGTCTTAATTTTTATTGAATTTTTTGATTATTAGCTTACGAAATATAAGTTATCTAAATGTGCTGCAATTTCTAATGCACTTTTGCTCCCAATATAAAAGTTGACTAAATCAAAAAATGCATATTGCAGCAGTGATTTCACATGAAATATCTTATATATCTAGAATTATAATTGCAGAGAAGTACAGTAACATGTAAGCAAAAGTACAAAAATAATTTTTATTAACATTATTTTTATAGAATAGGTGTTATTAAAATATAAAAAAATTTAAATTTTCCAGTAAATTAACTTTTAAAACAATAAATTTAATAATGTCATAAATTTAATTTTTATTGTAATTAATAAAAACCGTCAACTTAGTATTAAAAATTTTGAAACTGACACAAAAACTTATAAAATCCTCTTTTCGTTTCATTAACGGTTAGTATCACTTTATAAATAAAAAGTGATGGAGAATCGAAAAAAGTGATGGTCGAAAATGTTACAACATACCGATTCATCGAAAATTTCGATACTTCATCGAACATCGAAAACTTCGATGTTACAACATGTCACCGCAGAAAAATGCAATTCATAATGAAGTAGAGGAGATGTTAATTAGCCTTCAGAGTTCTAATAAAGTGTGTCAAATAAGTAAATCATTATATGGTTTACGTCAATCTGGCAGACAATGGTACAAAAAATTAGATGAATTGCTGCGAAACTTTGGTGCTTTGCCGTCAAATTGTGATAAATGCGTCTACTATATGAATGAGACAATTTTAATTATAATTGTTTATGTTGAAGATATCTTAGTCGCTGGAAAAGACGATTTGAAAATTGAAGAATTTGTTGCGTATATTAGCAAACATTTTGAAGTTCGTGATATTGGTCAGCTAAAATATTGTTTAGGGATCGAGTTTGAGTGGCGTGATGAATGTATTACGATCAATCAATCAAAGTATATTTCTGAGTTGCTCAAAAAGTTCAACATGGACGAGTCAAATAGAATCAAGTACGCCAATGATGACTGGCTGTAAATTAGAAAGGGAACAAATATGCGATGAAAAACCGTATCAAGAACTTATTGGTTCTTTGTTGTATTTAAGCACATGTTCAAGACCTGATTTATCATACGCAGTAAATTATCTGTCCCAATTTAATAATTATCATGGAGAACAACATTGGTGTGCTGTAAAGAGAGTATAACGCTATCTAAGAGGCTCAATGGATTATTCCTTAATTTTTGGAAAAAATAAAGAAAAATTAGTTTCTTATGTGGATGCTGATTGGGGTTACTGTGTAATAGATAGAAAATCGTATACTGGAATAGTAATTACCATAGGTGGCACGGCAATCGAGTGGGAATCACATAAACAAAGTGTAGTCGCATTATCTTCAACTGAACCTGAATACATTGGCCTCACAGAAGCAGCAAAATATATGAAGTATTTTAAAAGATTTTTAGATGAGTTTGGTTTATCAGAACTAACTGAGGGTACAATCTATAACGATAATCGTAGCGCTCATAAGCTTGCCGCTAACAATGTATTTCATGCCAGAACGAAACATATTGATGTTCGATTCCATTACATTCGTGATGCGATCAATGATGGTTTAGTTCACATTGAATATTTATCTACAGATAATATGCCTGCAGATATGTTCACTAGACATGACCTAACTTATGAAGTTTTTATTTTTATCCCTCCCACCGACTAATTATGTTCCATTTGACTCGAAAATGAAGTGCATGCAGTTTTACTGAAATCGGAAAATAATTACCCACCGCGCAGTGGCGTCGAAAATAAGAAAATTAGCAGAATAATAGGATTTTTTATGTTTATCAGATATAATCATCTTAAAATATAATATATCTCATAATTTCGATTTTTTTATTAAAACTTAATTACTTTACGATTCCAACGAGGCTATATATGTAGAAATCGATCTTAGGAAAGCGTTTTTATCGAATTTCTTCTTCTTAAATCCAAAAAAAAAATTTCTGCGAAAATTCAGAAAAAATTAATTTTTATGTTAGCTTTAGACTTTGTTTGAGTAACACAAATTTTTATTTTTGGATACATTGCAAGCAGAATTAACTGGACATGGTAAATTAGATCGTTAGCCAACCATAGTAACATTTGGTAATATTGAGAAGTTATTAACGGTTCCATAATGCGAAGAAGGGAGCGGCTTATCGATTGCGAATGCGATATATGAATGCCTTGAAGAATGGGATCTTACTGATAAAGTCGAAGCCATGTGTTACGACACGACATCAAGTAACAGTGGACCAGAAAAAGGTGGAAAAAAAGATTGGCCACAACTTGATTCGATTCCCATGTCGTCATCACATACAGGAGATTAAACTACGGGCTGTTTATGATCTCAAATTTGGAAAGACCAGAGCACCCGATGTTTATCTGTTCAACAAATTTCAGAAGGCATGGGATGATGGTAAAATTAATCCAACAATGTTCAAAAGTGGAATATCGGACAAAAAACTGGGAAACAAAATTCCAAAACACTCGTGAGAAGCTCTAGTAATTTTTTGTCATGAGCAGTTGAAAAAATCACACCCACGCAGCGAATATAAAGAATTTTTGGAAGTAACATTGATTTTTCTTGGCGAATCCATTGAGAATTACAAATTCAAACGCCCAGGTCCGACAAGTCACGCCGTTTGCATTTTTTCAAGATGTTTGCATTTTTCTGATTATGTTGTATGTAAAAATTTGGTTCAAATGCATAGATGGAACAGCAGCCGCAAATCAAGATTTGGATTTCATCAAATCGGCCATCGCTTTTAAAAAAATCCCAGCGGCAGGTATATCCGCTAGAAATAGGTAGATTTCGGGGTCAGACGGTTTTGTGTCCAAATAAAATTAGATAAGTCAGATTAGTTTAAATAAAAAATATAAGTAGAAACAGAATAATTCAAAAAAATTATCGAACCAAATTAAATACATTATCCGAACTAACTCCATCAATACAATTTCGGAACAGTTTTATTTAAGTTGGTTTAAACTACTTTTAATAACATATTAAATCCACCAAAGATCAAATGAACTACGTCACAACTACAATTATACCATCACACATAATTTATAATCAAACATTATCAAACAATTTTATTTCAAAATCATCTTTTGTTGTTGTGTTTTTTTGTTCTTATTTAATCTTTTTTCAAACGGTTACTTAGTAAAAAAAATAAAAACAAAAGAGATTTTGATAATTTTTCTATGGTATTAAATGGGTTGATATTTTTCTTGTAAGGGTTGCATTATAATGCTTATAAAAATGGAACCTTTTGGGTTAGAAAGCTGAAAATTTTTGAGGCTATAGTTGAAAAGTATGTTTAAAAGTTAAGATGAATTTGAATAACATAAATTGAAACATGATGAAAGCATTGTCTTTTGCGTTTGTTTTTATTTCAACAACCGTAGGGTCTCAACCGTTAGACTTAAACTATTATTTTTGAAAATTTTGAAAAAGATTTATATTTTAAATATGTGAAAAAAAGTTTTCAACTATGAGCTTGGCCATTTCAGCTAGATCAAGGGCAGCAAAGTTTAGTAAATTTTTAAAACAGCTGATTTTTGAGGAACCTGAAACGCCAAAGTAGTCATCTGGATAAAAATGATAAAAAAAGGTTCAAATATTCAATATTTTTAAATTTTATTAAAATATTATTATTCAAACGGAAGTTATAGCGCCCTAGATTATTCGACTTTTTAGGCTCTAGCCGCTTAACCGGTACCCGGATATGGCCAGTTCACGAACTTGTCCAAGACATTATTTGCCGTAACATACACAGAAAATTATTTTGGTGTAGGTCGAAAAATGCGACCGTGAGAGTGCCGCTAAATTCCGTTATACCTCATATCGTTATATATATATATATATATATATATATATATATATATATATATATATATATATATATATATATATATATATATATATATATATATATATATATAATTTTTTTTTTTTTTTGTTTTTCCATCTCCGCTTATCACAAATAGTCGTTTGGCATCAAAATTTTTCCGAAATTCCGAGATGAAGCCCATTGCAATAGGTAGATTTTTATATGAAATCTACCTAAAATTGACCAAAGAGTTTCAGAAGAAATGTTGAGCAAAACTTGTTATCATCTTCACTATTTAATCGAAGCAAATATTGGCTTTGCTTTTTTCGACCCAGAGATTTCGTTTGATGAAAAACGAAAAATGGTTCAAAACCTTGAGGTCCAGCACGAGACATTCCCATCGCTCCCCAAACTCGCAAAAAAGAGTTTGACGCAGTCAAACATGCAAATTTTTACTAATAAGAACATTAGTGATTTTGTCACAGAAAAAACTCAGAGTTTTTTTAATCGATTTAGAATTTGTATTGATTTTTTGCTACATTACCCATCGGAATGAGGATTTCGTCATACCACGTTGTTTTGCCAAAGTTTGCATGTTGTTAATGATACCGCCGAACTCGGTGTTAAGTTGATGACACGGAATACCACAACATTCTAACTTAAGACGAGGAAGGTACACAATACACCATTCAGGTGGTCGAAAACTACAGATGCAAATACCCATCATACAATAAATCTAATTTAATTTATTGATTTCTTTTGGAAAAATGTTGCTTTTGAATGAAAAATTATTATAAATTTAACCATAAAAATTAATTTTTTTCTTTGAAAAAAGATTATTATGAATTAGTGAATTTTCGTATATGTAAGAAGAAAAATTAAGATAAATCGATTTTCTAAGATCGATTTCTACATACTTAGGTTCGTTAGAATCGTTAATTAATTAGCTTTTAGTAAAAAAAAATCAAAATTATGAGATATATTATGTTTTAAGATGATTATATCTGATAAACATAAAAAATCCTATTATTCTGCTAATTTTCTTATCTTCGACGCCACTGCGCGGTGGGTAATTATTTTCCGATTTCAATAAAACTGGATATAGTTCATATTCGAGTCAAATGGAACATAATTAGCCGGTGGGAGCGAAGAAAAAGATGGTTTGAAAATTGTTCATACATATCTGGTCATGCCTAATGTTCACTAAACCTTTATTAAATGAGAAATATGCACATTATTGCAGCAAAATTGGATTACATCGAGGGGAGAAGTTTTCTGCATAGGATCTTGATGATACAGGTTCACTTGAAAATGCAAGATCTGGATTCATTTCAGATTTGGACAAAATGGCGGGGGGTCTCCCGAACACCTCTAAGTTTAAATCTTGAATAACTTCAGATCCCGGGCTATGATCTTATTGAAACTTAGTATATAAGGTTTTAGTACTGTTTCCAATATTTCTGCATACCAACTTCCGGTTTGTCACTTCCGGTTAAAAAGTTTTTTTTTCAGGTGTTTATCCCTACTGTAGCCTACAATTACCGATCGATTTTCATGAAACGTTGCGAAAAGCTTTTAAATAACATGAGAAAGATTTTATCAGCTTTTGGAGCACATTGGATAAAGGATTGGGGGGTCCACCATACAACAGGTGGTTTTTTCCACAAAGTTTTTATGTTTGTTGGGAGCATAAAACATTCATTCGTGAATGAATTTTGATGACACTTTGGAAAAAGACGCAAACATGTATGACAAAGAACTGATTAGTTTTTGAGCGATAGTGAACAAAGTGGTGGGGGGTCCCTGGAGCACCTGTTTTTTTAACGCTCTATAACATCTGTACCTGATAAGCGAATTGGATGAAACTTGGTACATGAGTATGTAGTACGGTTTACAATAGTTCTGCATCCCAACTTCCGGTTTTTCACTTCCGGTAAAAAAAATTTTTTGTACTTTTTTGAAGTTTTTTCAGTGTCTTTATGCACACTACATCCTACAATAATGAAGTGATTATGATGAAACTTATGGAAAAGGGTTCCAATTAGTGTGAGAAGATAATTATCATGTTTTGGGACACATTGATCAAAGTGGTGGGGGGTCTACCATACAAATGCTATCTTTTCACACTTTGTTTTTTAAGTTTGTTAGGAGCATACAGACTTCATTCATTAATCAATTTTAATGACACTTTGGAAAAAGATGGAGACTTAAGTAACAAAGAACTGATTAGTTTTTGGCTAATATTGGAATAAGTGGTGGGGGTCCTCCCGAACACCTGTTTAATGTGTCACACTTTTTTCAATGTTTGTTGGGAGCACACAGCATTCGTTCGTGAACGAATTTTGATGACACTTTGCAAGAAGATGCAAACATGTATGGCAAAGAACTGATTAGTTCTTGAGCGATAGTGAACAAAGTGGTGGGGGTGTGTCCCATACACCTGTTTTTTTTTTAAATCTCAATAACATCTGTACCTGATAATCGAATTGGATGAAACTTGGTACATGAGCATTTAGTACGGTTCACAACAGTTCTACATCCCAGCTTCCGGTTTTTCACTTCCGGTAAATTTTTTGTTTTTGTAAATTTTTGAAGTTTTTTCAGTGTCTTTATGCACAATACAGCCTACAATAGTGAAGCGATTATGATGAAACCTATGGAAAAGGGTTCAATTAGTGTGAGAAGATAATTATCATCTTTTGGGACACATTGATCAAGGTGGCGGAGGGTCTACCAAACCATACAACTGCTGACTTTTCACACTTTGTTTTTAAAGTTTGTTGGGAGCATACAGACTTCATTCATTAATCAATTCTAATGACACTTTGGAAAAAGATGGAGACTTAAATGACAAGGAACTGATTAGTTTTTGGACAATATTGGGATAAGTGGTACGGTGTCTCCCGAACACCTGTTTACTGTGTCATCATTTTTTCAATGTTTGTTGGGAGCACACAGCATTCGTTCGTGAACCAATTTTGATGAAACTTTGGAAAAAAAATGCAAACATGTATGGCAAAGAACTGATTAGTTTTTGAGTGATAGTGAACAAAGTGGTGGGGGGTGTCCCATACACCTGTTTTTGTTAAAGCTCTATAGCATCTGTACCTGATAATCAAATTGGATGAAACTTTGTACTTAAGCATTTAGTATGATTTACAAAAATTCTGCATCCCAACTTCCGGTTTTTTACTTCCGGTAAAAAACAAATTTTTTTAATTGTTGGCAGTTTTTTCAGTATCTTTATGCACACTACAGCCTACAATAATGAAGTGATTATGATAAAACTTATGGAAAGGTTTCAATTAGTGTAAGAAGATAATTATCATCTTTTGGGACACATTGATCAAAGTGGCGGGGGGTCTACCATACAAATGCTGACTTTTCACACTTTGTTTTTAAAGTTTGTTGGGAGCATACAGATTTCATTCATTAATCAATTTTAATGGCACTTTGAAAAAAGATAAAGACTTTATTGACAAAGAATTGACTAGTTTTTGGACAATATTGGGATAAGTAGTGGGGTCCTCCCGAACGCCTGTTTATGTTTCAATGTTTGTTGGAAGCATACAACATTCGTTCGTTAAGTAATTTTGATTACACTTTGCAAAAAGATGCAAATATGTATGGCAAGGAACTGATTAGTTTTCTTAGCGATAGTGTAGTGAACAAAGTGGTAGGGGGTCCTCCAAGCACCTGTTATTTTGGAAGCTCAATAACTTCTGTACCTGATAATCGAGTTGGATGAAATTTGGTACATACACATTTAGTACGGTTTACAACAGTTCTGCATCCTAACTTCCGCTTTGTCACTTCCGATAAAATTTTTTTTTTACTTTTTCTCGTACAACAGAATTTATGTTTGTTGGGTACTGCTTGCTACAATACTACTGCTTGCTTTAATATTTTTATTATTAGAACTACGAAGTCCATAATATTGGTTAGCTTTTAATTAAAGTATTTTATGGATATTAGCTTATTATATATCCAGAACACTATGTTTCCAGAGCTGTGGTGAAGTCAGCCTATGCATCAGCGTCGCAATATTTTTTATGTGCAATGAACGCCTTTTAGCATATAATATAATGGCAGCAGTGTTAGTTAACAATTAACATCATGCAAACTTTTTCGAAATCCATATGTTAAATTAAAAACGTAGTTTTGGATTTGAACATGATTTCAATAATACACCTCAAATAAACCTTCAATAAAAAGTAATAATGCACCTCCAATATCACTTCGTCTTCAAATTTTCATTACGATCAAATTTTGATTCCGATCATTGTGATATGCGAATTTGTTTTTCTTCTCTCAAACATTTATTCATTATATTCAACAACTTCGCATAAAAAAGTGACCTGAAAAAATGTATCTAACTAATCGTGCAGATTTTCATACAACATAAAGAAACCAATACACATTTAAAAATTATACGCACTTCATATAACAATGAAAATTAAAAATGTTCAAACTTTTATATGAAAATAACACTAACAACAACACAAAACTAATAAACAATGAAACAAAACCAAACTAACAATACCATATACATTATACATTTATTAAAATCATAAATAGAAAAAAAATATTCTAACGAAAATTTTATCATAAAGAACAAAAACTGAACGGTTCGAATTTACTAATAAACAAAACAACACGCCCGCCAAAAGAAATGACCTGCGTATAAAACGAATTAGTTCACAAAAAATATTGTAATGAAAAATTTATCATAAAGAACAAAAACTGAACTCGTTCAGCTCGTTCAACAAATAAGCAAAACACAAAATGATAAAAATAAACAAAATTAAATAAAAGTTCGTTCGGAAAAGAAAGAATGATTGAACATAAAGAATGAAAAATAAATTTTTGAAGAAAATATAAATGACATTGAAAAAAAAGAAATGGATTTCATTCAACTTTTACAAATTATGAATAATTGTGAAATGAAAGTGGAAAAAAATTGATTATGATGAAGATGATTGTTTGTATTGTTACGTTTTTCCTACCTTACTTCGAATTGGCCTTGCTCTCAATTCGATAAACGTAATTCCCAATCTCTTTCTGAGTTCGATCACTGATTAGTAAGCCCAAGCACCAGGTTTTATTAAGTATTCAACACCTTAATTGTTCCACAACAACAGGAAAACAATACAGCAAACAATATTCCTGACTAGAATATTCTTTTAACAGCTTCAGAACTCCAACGGTTTATTGTAGAAATTTCCAGTTCACAACGTTCAAAATAATACACAAAATGTTTCTACTCAATAACACTTATAACTTAATTACAATTATAACTTTACACAAAAACTAATTTAAAGATCACTTTATAATTTTAACTTCACAATCGCAGGTTTAAAATAAAACTAATTAAAAACTACAATAGGTAATTTTCTTATATACCTTCTGCAATACTTCTAGATAATTCGACATCACTTTCCAGAAACCTTGAGAAAACATTAGAATATTCGATTATTTTACGTTATGTTGATTTGATTCATAAAATCGTTTATGTTGACCCTATTTCTAAGAAGAGACAACAACAACAATATTCATTTCATTCAATTGTTGTGTTTTGTTGATTTTATTTTCCTGGAAGTGACCGTAATCGTCTAGATTTTTCTGAATCGTAACAGTATATATTAATTATTAATGAATGATTATGAAAAAAACATTTGTTTGTACATATACATATTTATATGTATTTAAATTATTTTTATTATTATTTTTTATTTTTGTTAGTAGATAATTACTAATAATAGAATTAATTTCATTTAAGTTTTTCAGGTTTAATTTAATTTTGTATGCAATATTTGCTGTAAAAAAAATTGTTTGTTGTACCTTAGCTAAAGCTTTAGTTAAAAACTAACAATCAACATCAAAATCACTCAAAATTTAGTTTTAATTTTAAATTAATATTAGTTTTATAATTTTTTGTTGAAATACTTTTCGATTGATAAGATTTTATATTCAAATTTGAAATACGTTAGCCGTATTCTATCTGTCAATATTATTCTGAGCGTTTATACCACAGATAGAATAATACTATTTTGTGGTATAAACGCCCAATGTATCGATAGTTTAATAGCAAAAAACTATTATTCTATTAAACTATCGGTGGTATAAACTTGGTAATAATAAAACAGTTAAAATATGTATCTATTTGTGACGAAATTCAATTTTGTGCTTGTTGTTTATTTTTTGTAAAAATTAAAAAAACTGTTGAATTGCGATTTAATATTATAATTAAACTTCACTCAATTCAATTCATTAAGGGCCGATTGTATGAACAAGGATGGATAGAAAAAAATCCGAGGATAAAATTCTATCTTCATCGGAGGATTCTTTTTTTCGTCGATTGTATGAACAGGGATAGATTAATTTTTATTTTTGTTTTATTGCAGTTTATAGCATTTTTTTATTAGTGGCAATACTTTTTCTTTTACTTTTCTATTAAATAAATTTAATTATAATTTAAAAAACATTATTTCAAAATTGAAATTGAATATATTAAAATTATATTAAAAATATTATTTATTTTACTATTAATTTATATCAAAATACAAATTTTTGATACGCAGAAATTTAAATTCAAAAATAACCACAAATTCAAAACAAAACTTTTCTGTTATGCGCATGTCAAGAAAAAGAAACAAATTGTTTTATCCTTTGTTTTATAGAAGAAAAATAGAAGATAGATCAAAGGATAGATCAACAATCCTCGGATTGATTTTTTAATATATCCTGATTCATACAATACAAACGACGATTAATCCGAGGATTTATCTTCTATCCGCATTCATATAATCGTATGAATTCCAATTCATACAACTACACGAAAGAACTACAAACCATAAAATACACAGCCAAAACCAATGGATATTCACCTAATTTAATCAACAGTCTGATCAATAAACACAAAAACCGATCATCCAATAGACCCAATAACGAATTAAGCCAACCAAGATATATATCTTCTGTTTATTCAGTATTTTTACCATTTACCGTGGAAAACATTCTACAAAAATACAACATCAAAATTGGTTATAAGACGAAACACAACTTAATTAACCGTTTAAGACAACAAACAACAACAAACAATGTCATGGAAAATTCCACAGGAATTTATAAAATCAAATGCCAAAGCTGCCCGAAGATATATATCGGCCAAACGGGAAGACCCCTCAAGAAAAGATACAAGGAGCACCTGCCTTCTCAAAATCACACGAAACAAATTTCTAATTATGCTCAACACTTGATTGACGAAAACCACAACCATAGCTGCTTCAAAAACGATGTCAATTTGATCCACAAATGTTCTAAAGGCAAATACATGGATACAATAGAGGAATATGAAATTTACAAAATCAACAAATATGACAGCGACCTTCTATTGAATGATAAACTAACCATCAAACACAATATTTTATTCGAAACAGCTTTACAACAATAAAAGCCTTGACCTAGCTAATATTTCATCACCGGAACAAACTTTCCAATACAAATGCCACCAATAAACTGGTCATTCAAATACATAAACAAACTCATATTCATTCGTACCCAATACCTCTTAAGAAAATCATCTTTAATCATTTTAAATATATATCAACATACGGATGCATCTGCAATTGCATGTTTTATTTATTCTATTTATTATGTGACTTTGTAATTATTTTTTCTACTTATTACTGATGATGATAGTAAACCTATCGAAACATGTCAAGTTTGGGGTGCTGCCTCTGTTTCCATCTTGGCCCTCTTGGACTCTGTTCAAAAGCGAGCTATACGAATTGTAGGTGATCGAACTTTGACATCAAAACTTGATTCCCTACAACATCGTCGCACTGTTGCTGACCTCGTTGTTTTTTACAAATATCGTCATCAGCAGTGCTCAGATGAAATCAGCGGCATCATGCCTCAAACTTATTCTTACCCCCGTTCCACTCGGCAATCGGCTGCCGCAACCAGTGAAACGGTAAAGATCCCGCGCTGTCATACTGGCAGATCGCAGAGAGACTTCTTTGTCCGAACTGCGTACAAATGGAATAGTTTGCCGGAACACTTAGTCTCAGGTGGCTTCAACCCACAGATGTTTAAAAAGAGCGTTAATCTACACCTCAGAACGCCAGCTGTTGTGGGACCCAGGTCTAGACCTAGGTCTTAAAAGGTATTTATGTGTTGTTGTGACACATATTCTAAGCCCTATTACACAACACATTTTATTAAAAAAAAAAAAAAAAAAAAAAAAAAAAAAAAAAAAATTAGCTAAATTTATTATTTTATAATTTTAAATTTATATTTTACTTCACTGACGGAGATAAATTTGTTTCACAATTATTATAAGTTTTTTAAGTTTTTAAGTTTTATTTTAATGTGTTAAATAAATTAAATCTAATAGAATAACCGTGTTATTAATAAGTTATAATTATAATGAAGTGGGTGATTCATCACACAATTTTCGAATTCTATATTCGTACAACATGAATTACCTTCATGAGCCAAAAGTGAAATTCTTACCCCCACTTTTTTGGCATTTCTCAACGTTTTAGCTTATAACGATTTCAAAAAAGCAAAAAAAATGTATGTCTGTCTGCCGGCCGTCACGCTGATGTGATTTTAAAAATTTTTGTTTCTAAAAATAGATACACTCAATGGTAAGTGTCGAAAGGACGATGTGTTCGATAACTGTACCGAAAATGTGTCAAAAAATCGTCAAGTGTGTCAAAACAAGGAAATATGCTTATTTTTTGCTTAAAAAACGTTCATTTTAAGTGATAATGAGTAGGTACAAAAAATGAGAAGAAATCTTGATGGTCGGGATTGGTATGTGAGATCAAAAATTAGATTATTGCATTTCAAGTGTGCCAAAAGAAAGATTTTTATTTATTATTTTACCCAATTTTTTGGAAAAAAATAAAATTAATTATTTGTATGACATTAAATTTTATTATTATTATTAAGTAATTCTCAAATTTGGCATAAGTTTGTCAAAAAAATAATGTCAAGTGTATGAAAAGAATGATTTTAATTAATTTTTTTAGAAAAAAATAAAATTAGTTATTTGTATGAAATGAAATATAATGAACATGAAATTATTATTATTGAGAATTTTATTGCATTATAAGTTTGTCAAAAAAATATTGTCCAGTGTGTCAAAAAAAATGATTTCATTTATTTTTTTTAGCCAGTTTTTTGCAAAAAAAAAAATTAGCTGTTTGTATGACGTAAATGTAATTGAACATGAAATTGGACATGGACATTTTTGAATTTGTTATAGTTTTTGAAATATTATTGGAATTTTGAAAAAAGTTTGTATTTTTGATTTTGTAATAATTTTTGCAATATGCTTAGAATTTTGGAAAACGTTTTAATTTTGTTCTAATTTTTGCAATATTTTTAGAATTTTGAAAAAAAATAAAAGTTTTGAATTTGTGACTTTTATATATATATTTTTTGAATTTTGAAAGAAATCAATTTTTGATTTAATAAGAATTTTTGGAATATTTTTAGAATTTTGAAAAATTTTAAATTTTTGATTTTATTATAATTTTTGGAATTTTGAAAAAAGTTTCAATTTTTGATATTGTTATAATTTTTGCAATATTTTTAAAATTTTGGAAAAATTTTGAATTTTTGAATTTTTAAAAATTTTTGGAATGTTATTAGGATTTAGAAAAAGTTTGAATATTTGATTTTGTTATCATTTTTGCAATATTTTTAGAATTTGTGAAAAAAGTTTTAATCTTTGATTTTAGAATAATTTTTGTAATATTTTTAGAATTTTGAAGTATTGATTTTATTTAAGTTTTACAATATTTTTGGAATTTTGAAAGAAATATGAATTTTTGATTTTGTAATATTTTCTCGAAACGCTAAACGGAGGTTTTTGAGTATTCCTATAGAGTATAGATCACCAGTCGAGCGCGCTACCCATATTGCAATTTGAACGTAAGTAAAATGATAGACTAAAGGATAGATAAAGATTGAACGTTACGCTCGTAGTAGAAGGATAGACTCACGGCTATTATATTATGGATGGATGGATTACGGATACAATTTTATTAATGGCCATGGAGCGAAATTAGATTTTGACAAACACTATATCACTCATTTTACAAAAAACGATGGAGTTTGTAAGTATGTTTATCAACCGTAAATAAGAGTCAAAGCTTATGAGTTAACTATATGTTTCGTTAATGCGCAGAGGCAAAACGGCGATGGGTTTAATAACTGCACAGAACGTGTATCAAAAGACTTTTAAGTGTGTCAAAAAAGTGTTGGATGATGTTTAGCTTAAAAATGTATATTTTGAGTGATAATAATTAGTAGCTTTGAATGTTGGATCACGTTTTATTTTATAATTTATGATCTGTTATAATTTTTCGAAAACGTATTGATGTTTCGTGTTAGTTTTGTAATACATATCTAGATAAAAAAAAATACATGTACTTTAACAAATTGTTATGTTTGATATACATCGCCGCCCAAAACTAAAAACCATGTCCTCACAAAAGTTTTTTGCCGAAAACTAATCAAAATCTTTAACCCAGACCGAAGTCTTGATATCTTAGAACCTTGAGATTTCAGCCCCTTCATATTTTAGTTTTTGTATTGTTGTGTAAATCAAGTAAAAACAAAATTTTATTTTGTCTATTTTTTGTCTAAACGTTGACAAAATATTGATAAAACCGATCAAAATCGACACTCAGCATCGATACTCAGGTCAGGGCCGATTGTATGAACAAGGGTAGATAAAAAAAAAATTCAATAATAAAGTTTTATCTTCATCCGAGGATTTTATTTTTGTCGATTGTATGAACACGGAGATTTTTTTTATTGTAGTTTATAGCAGTAAATTTTATCAGTGGCAATACTTTTTCTTTTACTTTTCTATTAAGTAAATTTAATTATAAATTAAAAAACATTATTTCAAAACTTAAATTGAATTTATTCAAAATGTTGTTTATTTTACTATTAATTTATATCAAAAAACAAATTTTGAAAAGCAGAAATTTAAATTCAAAAATAACCACAAATTCAAAACAAAATTATCCTGCTATGCACATGTTCAGAAAGAAAAACAAATTGTTTTATCCTTTTTTTATACAAGAATAGAAAAAAGAAATCTGAGAATAGAATTTTATTCTCGAATTAATCTCATGTTCTATCCGGATTCATACAATACAAACGACAATTTATCCAAGGATTTATCTTTTATCCGCATTCATACAATCAACTCTCAGGACCGATTGTATGAACTGGATAGAAAAAAATCTGAGAGTAAGTAGTTTTATCTTCATCCGAGAATTTTATTTTCCGTCGATTGTATGCAACACGGATAGAATTTTTGTATTTTTGTTTTTATTTCATTTTTATAGCAGTATTTTTATGAGTGGGAATACTTTTTCTTTTACTTTTCTATTAAATAAATTTAATTATACATCAAAAAACATTATTTCAAAACTTAAATTGTATATATTAAAAATATTATTTGTTTTACTATTAATTTATATCAAAAAACAAATTTTAGAAACGCAGGAATTTAAATTCAAAAATAACCACAAATTCAAAACAAAATTATCCTGGTATGTACATGTCAAGAAAAAAAAACAAATTGTTTATCATAAATTTCACTGATAAATGAAAATAAAATCGCCAATTTCTTGTTAACTTACAGTAAATAAAAACTATTAGTTTATGGATTGCGTACACATATCTTTTTTAAAAGATGTAAAAAAACAGACCAAAACAAAAGATACGTAAACGCCTGTGTGCGAATAAGACAAAACATAATCATTTTTTTTAAAAAAGATGTCAATCGTTATACACGAAATTTTGTGCCGAATTTATCCGAAAAGATGAAATATTTGTCTTTTAAAATGAAAAATAAATTTTTTAAACATGCGTTAGTTAAAAGAAATTATACACACTATGATACTTTTCTAAAATAAATTTTGTTTCTCGATAATTATGATTTATATGGAGTGCGTTCGAGAACTTAATGAGATCTCATTTTCATTAAATATTTAATGAACCAATCAAAAAACGCGATGTTCATTTAGTATTCGAACGAATTTCATTTAATGCATATAATGTCAAATTTGAAAAATTTTGACACTTCTATGAATAAATAAACGAAATGTTGGAGTATAAAAGTTATAATCAAATTAAAATCTTACTCCTTGTTAATGCATTATTTTTCAATTACTTCCGTCGTAATTAAATTTATTTTAAAAATTTTCAAAAACAAATTCAATTTTAAGATTATAAATAACTCGAAAACTTTACGGAATCTGCAGTTTGAGACTGGTGATTGAATTGGTTGCAAAAACTTATTCATTAATTTTATTTTCAATCGTTAAATGTAATTGGTAATAGAAGCTGTTGGTTTTATCTCTCACTAATTTCAAAATTTTCATCCATTTTGTTTATATTTTTCAATTGAGAATTAATTATTATATATAAAATTAATTCCTTAATTCATTATGATACAATTAATTCGTAATACCCAATTTGCTAAATTAATTAAAAATTATAAAACAAAATTTTACGGTTTTCGATTTGAAATTTTTTTAAATAAAAAACTTCATTAAAACTTAAATATGCTATTTACTGCATTTAAAATTAAATGAAAAGAGGCGTGGCTTCATTAAATGAAAATTTAAATGAAATCGGTTTTTCAAGTTCTCGAACGCTGTCATCTGTCATTCATTAAATGATTCATTAAATGGTTAATATCTCATTTAGTAATCGAACGCACTCATGATCAATTCGTCGCTTTAATAATGAAATAACGTATGCCATATATACGTTGTTTTTATATAATGGGTGCGCTGCATTCCCCATAAGGATGTCTATAAAGTGGCATTTTAACATTTTCCAATTTTTTTATAACTGGGGGTGAAAATTAATATATTGTTAATTAACGTACATGCAAATTTGAATTTGGTTAAATATTGAAACAGCGTAAATGCATGTACGATATTTCAATTCCTACAGAATAATAACTTGGGTAAAATCAGTGTCGTATACTTTACATACATTACGATCGCCACACGAAATGGTAAATCTAAAATATTGTATAAGCATCATTCATTACTACATGATATGCCGGTTCATATAAATAAAAAATTGTAAGAATATTATGTGTTATTTCAATAATAATTAGTTTTAGGCTTAATCGTCCTTCCATGCAAAATGAAATAACGTATATGAAATATGAAATAACGTATAAGGTACCTGATTGACTTTTCACCTCTTTTTAGGTAGAAAAGCCAGCAGGTACTAAAGTGAAATTTTAATATGCTGTGGGGAAATTAGTCAAGATTAATTGGTAGAAATTTTTTTTCCAATATCTTTATTCATTCAATTGTGCTGCCGAGTTTACGAAAATCAGAAAATCGAAAAATCTTTAAACCCAATTATCTCGAAACTACACTTTTGCGAATACGTTGTTTCATTATTAAAGCGACGAATTCTCAAAAAAAAAAAATAAAACAAAAACTTATTTTATTTTACACAAAATTAAACAAAAAATTTCGAAATTCTATTTAATAAAATAAAATTTGTTAGGTTAAGGGCATTTTATTATTTATTTTCGGATAAGCGTTTACGCATCTTTTTTTTTGGTCTGTTTTTTACATCTTTTAAAAAAGATATGTGTACGCGATCCATTATACATGAACAAGAAAAAATTGAATTTCATTCTCGGATTAATTTGTTGTTATATTCTATCCCGATTTATACAATAAAACCGACGATCCGAGGATTTACCCAGCGAATAAAATGTCATCGATTCGTCCATGAATCGTTGAAGAAACTTCTTCTCTGAGCTCTAGAATCGTGATGGAAACGGTATGGAAATTTATATGAAAAAAAAAAATGTCAGCTAAATTCGTGGACGAATGCTCTACTACAATTCATCATGTAATACTACCACTCGAATCGCTAGGGAATATTCAATAACGATTCTATTGTGAAATTTTAACGACTTTCTATAACGATTCTTTATAGAAATTTTGTTATTTTTCACCTTCGATTCTTTAGGTAGAAACGAGAATCAAATTGAGTAAAATATTGAAATAATTAAAACACATTTTCTTTAAGTAGAATTTTATTTATATACATAAATTCATTTATTTAGTCTGTTAATTACACATTAATTTAGCTTAACAGCTAAAGGGCTTAATTTGATTAAAAATTATGAAAAATAAAATTTTAAATTGTTTTTATATTTTTTTTAAATGTAATTGTATAGTTGTATAGCTTTTTCGTCATGCATCTGCAAATATAAAAAGAATTTAGTGACATAAATTTTAAAATTATTTTCATTTGATAAATTACCAAAAAGATCTGATTTAATGGTTTGTACATTCTTCCGCCATGTTTATTATTACCATGAACTTGTTTCCATTCTGCGATTATTGTTGATTTTCTGTAAAAATTTGAGCAAACATTATTAATTTAAACATAAGTTTTAATCAAACTATAACGTAATTTTACATAAATTGAAATTTAAAAAAGCAAATGAATTAGTTTTAGTAAAATTTGTATACTCAGAATGTTTTAAATGGAGTGGAAAACATGTTGTATTTTGTCGCCTCGTAATTTAACATCCACCTTTAAAAAGTTTCATATTTTTACTTTAAGATATAAATACACTTTTATGTTTATATACACTTTTAAAACCTTTAACATATTAATATTAATTAAGTAAATCGTTTTTATAAATATAATTAGATTTTCTCACGGTAAAACAATAATAAACCATATAAAGTTATAGAATGTTTGATTGCTGTTTTTTTCTTGTTTTAGTTCAATTTTGTAAAACTATTCTCCAAATGGCAGGCTTATCAGAGAGCCCTATAGGGCGATTTTTCTGTTCCGGTATTTACCGCAATGGCGCTGCAAAAAGGGGATAAGAGAAAAAATCACAAAAATTTTATATGGGATTCCATACAAAACACAACTTGAATAATTTTAAAAATTATTTATGAAATTTCTCATTTTACTACAATGAAATAATTTAAATTTGTTTATGAACTATTATTGACTATATATTGAGCATGGGTCGTATGAATAAAAACTGAGAAAAGTAAGCATATTCTCCAAAGTAAAAGATATTGAGAAAAATAAAGTTGCAGAGTATATGCTCATGTTGGTATGATGTTATACTTTGCTTTGCTCTGAGAATGTTCGAATTCGAACATGAGAATATTCTCAACGTAAATGTCATTTTGACTTAAAAATTTAAACTGTTAATATACGTAGTTATGGAGATCGAAAATTTTGAAGCAGAATATTTGATTGAAGAATGTATTTGAATTTATTTTATTTGAAATGTTTAATGTAGAATCTTTTTCATTTGCTCAATTAAATCAATTTGGATTTATCTTATGAGTTTAAAAAATCAAAAGATTCAAATATTGGTAGGAAATATGTATGTAAACAATAGAAATGGCGACTGTTTGCATTTTAATTCATAAATTGATAGCATTTTTTAATTGAGCATTTAGCAGTGATTAATTGATTAAGTTTCAATATATTTATAAATGTTAAAAATTAATTTAATGTCTAAAATAAATTAAGGAAAAAATAATTTTTATATTGATGTTAATCAAAAGAAATTATTTATTTTAAAAGTGTTTTTTCTAGGTGAAAAGAATTCAACATAAAACTTATGTTAAATATTTGAAGTGTTTTAAGATATTTTTTTATATTTGAAGGTATTGAGAATTTAGGTGATTCGCCAAGTATCAGCAAAGGGCATTATGATGACCTACTATTTATAAGGCTTGTGGAAAAATTTGGCATGGTGCTTTTACAGAAAAGCCAAGCTCCACCAATAGAAATAAAAAACAGGCAGCAACAAAACCTAGAAGTGAAATATTGCTGCTCGAATATGGAATACAACTCGATCCAGAGCAAATTAAAAAAAAAATTCATAACATGAAACAAAAATTAAAGCAAAAAACTGATCGAAGGAAAACCGGCAATTTAAAAATAAGTTTAAAAGATCATGAAAAGCTGCTTTTCGAATTATTGGATGGAGAAGAAAACCCCAGCATTACGGAAAGACCTTGTAATATTTGTTATATTTGCATTCAAAATATTTACAATAATTTTATTTAAATTTTTACAATTACAGATGGAGTGGAAGTCGGCTTAGAAACTCCCGAACCTGTTATAGAAGAAACTGGTCCATCGCATAAACCATCCAATCTCTTCGTCAACATCAAAAAGAAGGCGACTCGTGTCTACAACAAAAGGTATATATATGTGTATATATATATATACCTTTTGCTGTAGACACGAGTCGCCTTCTTTTTGATGTTGACGAAGAGATTGGATGGTTTATGCGATGGACCAGTTTCTTCTATAACAGGTTCGGGAGTTTCTAAGCCGACTTCCACTCCATCTGTAATTGTAAAAATTTAAATAAAATTATTGTAAATATTTTGAATGCAAATATAACAAATATTACAAGGTCTTTCCGTAATGCTGGGGTTTTCTTCTCCATCCAATAATTCGAAAAGCAGCTTTTCATGATCTTTTAAACTTATTTTTAAATTGCCGGTTTTCCTTCGATCAGTTTTTTGCTTTAATTTTTGTTTCATGTTATGAATTTTTTTTTTAATTTGCTCTGGATCGAGTTGTATTCCACATTCGAGCAGCAATATTTCACTTCTAGGTTTTGTTGCTGCCTGTTTTTTATTTCTATTGGTGGAGCTTGGCTTTTCTGTAAAAGCACCATGCCAAATTTTTCCACAAGCCTTATAAATAGTAGGTCATCATAATGCCCTTTGCTGATACTTGGCGAATCACCTAAATTCTCAATACCTTCAAATATAAAAAAATATCTTAAAACACTTCAAATATTTAACATAAGTTTTATGTTGAATTCTTTTCACCTAGAAAAAACACTTTTAAAATAAATAATTTCTTTTGATTAACATCAATATAAAAATTATTTTTTCCTTAATTTATTTTAGACATTAAATTAATTTTTAACATTTATAAATATATTGAAACTTAATCAATTAATCACTGCTAAATGCTCAATTAAAAAATGCTATCAATTTATGAATTAAAATGCAAACAGTCGCCATTTCTATTGTTTACATACATATTTCCTACCAATATTTGAATCTTTTGATTTTTTAAACTCATAAGATAAATCCAAATTGATTTAATTGAGCAAATGAAAAAGATTCTACATTAAACATTTCAAATAAAATAAATTCAAATTCATTCTTCAATCAAATATTCTGCTTCAAAATTTTCGATCTCCATAACTACGTATATTAACAGTTTAAATTTTTAAGTCAAAATGACATTTACGTTGAGAATATTCTCATGTTCGAATTCGAACATTCTCAGAGCAAAGCAAAGTATAACATCATACCAACATGAGCATATACTCTGCAACTTTATTTTTCTCAATATCTTTTACTTTGGAGAATATGCTTACTTTTCTCAGTTTTTATTCATACGACCCATGCTCAATATATAGTCAATAATAGTTCATAAACAAATTTAAATTATTTCATTGTAGTAAAATGAGAAATTTCATAAATAATTTTTAAAATTATTCAAGTTGTGTTTTGTATGGAATCCCATATAAAATTTTTGTGATTTTTTCTCTTATCCCCTTTTTGCAGCGCCATTGCGGTAAATACCGGAACAGAAAAATCGCCCTATAGGGCCTATATATATATATATCGTCGCTTTAATAATGAAATGACGTATACGGAAAAGTATAGTTTCGAGATATTTGAGTTTAATGGTCCAAATACATGTGCAGAATTCTGCATGCAGCGAAATTAGAACATGTGTTGTTATATGAGAGCAATTACATGTAAATTCTGCATGCAGAAAAATTCTGCAAGATATCTCTAATGGTCCAAATACATGTGCAGAATTCTGCATGCAGCGAAATTAGAACATGTGTTGTTATATGAGAGCAATTACATGTAAATTCTGCATGCAGAAAAATTCTGCAAGATATCTCTAATTCTAATTTCGCTGCACAGAGGCAGTGCTACCACAATAAAAAAAACAAAAACTACTTGAAAACTCAGATAAAAATCGATTATTTTGACATTTTGTTTGAAAATGAATTATTTTTTTTATAACTCAAATAAAAATGAATGATATTGTTTTGAAAATGAAATTATTTTTGTAATGATTATTTGTTTATAAAGATATTCAAATATTGTAAATAATCCAAATTATAAAATAATTAAAACTAATATTGTTAATAAATAAATTTTTGGGAAAGGATTATCGGAAACAGTGGTATATGTAATTCGAACTTAAATTTTAATTTAGACATAAACGTTTTTACAGACAACGATTCAATTATTTTCTTCTATCTTTTAAATAAAAAGCCAGTTTTCTTTAAATTGCGACAACTTTCACTTATAACTATTTCATAATACGTAAGAACACGAACTGTCACTGTTACGAAAATTCTGCACGTCAAATATATAAAAATTCTGTACATCTATTTTAGATGCAGATATGCATGCAGCACTGCGTGCAGACTTTCTGCACATGTATTTTGGGCATAATTCTAATTTCGCTGCACAGAGGCAGTGCTACCACAATAAAAAAAATAAAAACTACTTGAAAACTCAGATAAAAATGGATGATTTTGACATTTTGTTTGAAAATGAATTAATTTTTTTATAACTCAATGATATCTTTTTGAAAATGAAATTATTTTTGTAATTTCGTAATGATTATTTGTTTATAAAGATGTTCAAATATTCTAAATAATCCAAATTATAAAATAATTAAATCTAATATTGTTAATAAATAAATTTTTGGGAAAGAATTATCGGAAACAGTATATGTAATTTGAACTTAAATTTT
>CAVNZG010000748.1:138394-260604 GCA_963693315.1 Diogma glabrata
ATCTATGAAATTTCTTATTTTACTATAATTAAATAACTTAAATTTGTTTATGAACTATTATTGACTGTATATTAAGCATAATATATAAAATATTTTCTTTTCTTCTGTCCGTAAAACAAATACGAAAATAGGTTAAATTTTTCATACAACTTTGTATGGGAAATTTTGGCAATTTTTATGTTTCTTTTTTGAGCGACTTAAGAATAATATTTTATATATTACGCTTAAAATATAGTCAATAATACTCCATAAGCAAATTAAAATTGTTCAATTGTGGTAAAATGAGAAATTTCATAGATAATTTTTAAAATTATTCAAGTTGTGTTTTGTATGAAATCCCATATAAAAGTGTTTAAATTTATTATCTTATCCCCCTTTTGCAGGGCCATTGCGGTGAACATCGGAACAGAAAACTCGCCCTATAGGGTGATTTTTCTGTTCCGGTGTTTACCGCAATGGCGCTGCAAAAAGGGGATAAGAGAATAAATTCAAAAAATTTTATATGGGATTTCATACAAAACACAACTTGTATAATTTTAAAAATTTTCTATGAAATTTCTTATTTTACTACAATTAAATGATTTAAATTTGCCTATGAACTATGATTGACTATATATTAAGCATAATATATAAAATATTTTATTATCTTCTGTCCATAAAACAAATACGAAAATGGGTTAAATTTTTCATACAACTTTGTATGGGATATTTTGGCAATTTTTACGTTGCCGTTTTTGAGCGACTTAAGAAAAATTTTTTATATATTACCCTAAATATATAGTCAATAATACTTCATAAGCAAATTAAAATTGTTCAATTGTGGTAAAATGAGAAATTTCATAAAAAACTTTTAAAATTATTCAAATTATGTTTTGTATGGAATTCCATATAAAATTTTTGTGAGTTTTTTCTCTTATCCCCTTTTTGCAGCGCCATTACGACCAACACCGGAACAGAAAAATCGCTCTATATCGAAAATGCGATATTTTTTGCCTGATTTATCGAAAATTATGAATGATATATCGATAGGTCGATATATTAATCACGATATTTTCTATATTTTAATATGGCAGCTTTCTATAAAGAAATGAATAGAAAACGGATAAAATGTCAAAAATATAAGTTATTTGCACCTCCGTATAGTTAGCAGGCAAATTTGGTATTCGCTATTATTATATATACCAATCGTTTGGGAATCATTTGGGCACATTTAGGAATATGTTTTCATAGTTTAGGAAATTATAGTTTAGTTTTTATTGATTAAAATAAGTTTAGCGTATAGTTAGCAGACACATTAATATTTCCTACCTTATATTATACCAATCGTTTGGGAATCGTTTGGGAACATTTAGGAATATATTTTCATAGTTTAGGAAATAGTAGTTTTTTAATTAATTAAAATAAATTGAGCGTATAGTTGGCAGACATCCATATTTTAAATGATAGCAGTTCTTGACAGTAGTTGTTTCATGACAGTAGATGTTATTTTTAGTGACAGTAGCTTGCATGAAACACTTCACATTTTAATAAATACAAGAGTAAATTTGATATTTGATCTATTATTAAATATACCATTCGCTTGCTAATCGTTTGGGCACATTTAGGAATATGTTTTCATAGTTTAGAAAGTTATAGTTTACTTTTTATTGATCAAAATAAGTATAGCGTATAGTTAGCAGACACATTAATATTACCTATCATCAGTTATACCAATCGTTTGGGAATCGTTTGGGAACATTTAGGAATATATTTTCATAATTTAGGAAATAACAGTTTTTTAATTAATTAAAATAAATTGAACGTATAGTTAGCAGACATCCATATTTTAAATGATAGCAGCTTTCTTGACAGTAGTTGTTTCATGACAGTAGATGTTATTTTTAATGACAGTAGCTTTCATGAAAAACTTCACATTTTAATAAATATACAAAAGTAAATTTGATAATATACAAAAGTAAATATACAGTAAGCAAACAAATAATTAAACACCCAAATTGAGCTGTTAAGATTATATTTGATTGTTTTTATTACAAAGTTTTTGAATAGAATAAATATTTAAAAGAAGAAAACAATATATATAATAAAAAACATAGCATACTACATGATAAAAATTCATACACCAGATGGGTGCGTTCAATATATTAATTTGTGATTTATATTATTGCTATTTTTCAACAAATAGGACAATCAACAATTTCACGACACCGGGCAGGTCTTATGCAGACGTCATAAACCCCAATAAAGAGAAAAACCATCAAAATTTCAATAAAGAGAACCATCTCTTAGACTTCGTTAACGAGTCCAATAGCCTTTAGGCATTCTTATAAAAAAAATTAATCAGTTTTGGCCAAAATACACTCGCATCGGGGAGTGAGGGACACAGAGCGGCGGAATACCTCCAATTCGTCATGTCTTTTAACACAAAAATAAATGGGTAGTGCAAAACTTCTCTTCTATGCACAAAACGTCAATTCACCGATCTCTAAACATAAACGCCTCCAATTATTTGAACTCCTAAAATCTGTTAATCCGACTGTAGCCCTCATCTCAGAAACTCACCTCAACAATAGACATAAGATTTACCTTAATAATTTTAACATTATCAGAAATGACAATATCTTGGGTACCGCTATATTTTTGAAGAGTGATATAAATTTCAAGGTAATTCCCTTTGAAAGTCAAATAATCTCAGCCACTTTAATTGAAATCAACCATCTTGACTCATCAAACAGAAATCGGTCCCTCTTGGTAGGTGCTATATACATACCAGGCAACATTGGTCAGAAGATGAAACAGGAACTGGATAAGCTACACAATATCATCAAGAGCAGAGACGAGGTTACTATCGGGGGTGATTTCAATGCGAGAAGCAAAACATGGGGAGACAGCTTCAACAGCTTGAATGGCAATCAACTATCAGCAATTCTAGAAGAATATAACTGGACAGATTATGAAATTGTAAACCCTCCGGACCCGACGTTCCCGAGGTCTTCGTGCTTTATAGACATGTTCCTAGTTTTCTCAAACTGTCTTACCAAGTCAGCAAACCAACTTAACTTCTCATGCTCCACCTCGCCTGGTATATCCGACCACTTCACTATCCAACTAAATATGCATTTCCAAAACTTCCACCCACTCCTGAAAACACAGTCATTCTATATCTTTTATATATACGAATTGGGATCATGCTATGAAGGCTCTTGGTGAAGCCATTACGGCCATCAATATCACACCCCTTAATAACTTGAGCAACGAGGAAATAGATACACATATCAATTCTATCAGCAAGGCAATTCTAGAAGTAACTACCAGTCACGCGAAACAAATCAAACCCAAAGACCAAAAATACGAAAACCTGTCTGACGTTGCCACTAACATGATCAAACTGAAACAAATCTGGTCCTCCAAATTAAAAAGAATATTCCATAAGCATAAAAACCGAATTAACAATGAATATTTGGAGTTCAAGACAAGAATCGATTGCCTCAGTGTGTGCGTAAGGAATAGGATTTCAAATGAATTGAAGACAAACTTTAGAAAAAGACTAGAAGCTATCATTCCATCCCCACAGGCATTTAAAGAGATCAACAGAATAACGGGTAGAAAATCCGTCAATAGCAACTTAGATAGAGACCCTTTAAAAGACGACCACAACACGTATTTTGACACACAACACAAAGTTAAGGTCTTCGCTGATCACTATAAGGATATTTACAGGGAAAAAAATCCATCCTTCAATCTAAATTCGAACAAATGAAGCTATCGATTCATAGAACAAAATCCCATTCAACAATGAAACTCAGCTAACTAAATTCTCACACCTAAACTCTGCTCTGAACCCAGTGAATCGTGAATTGTTCTGTAACTCCTCACAAATTTTGGCTACAATCAAAGTCTTGAACGGAAGTCTTGGACACAAACTTAATATTAAAATGTACAAATTGTTTCCTTTTGTACATACTTTATTCTAGT
Source organism: Diogma glabrata (assembly GCA_963693315.1). Classification (NCBI taxonomy): domain Eukaryota; kingdom Metazoa; phylum Arthropoda; class Insecta; order Diptera; family Cylindrotomidae; genus Diogma; species Diogma glabrata. Next base: position 142,367 of record CAVNZG010000748.1, read on the forward strand.
TTTAAGTAGCGCTTTAATGCTAAAATGATAATTTCAAAATGCCTTGAGCAAGCATTTTTCTTTCAACTAACATACTGAACTCACATGGTATAACGAATATTTTCATTTTACCATGGTCAAATATCAAATTTACTTTTGTATATTTATGAAAATGTGAAGTTTTTTCATGAAAGCTACTGTCATTAAAAATAACATCTACTGTCATGAAACAACTACTGTCAAGAAAGCTGCTATCATTTAAAATATGGATGTCTGCTAACTATACGTTCAATTTATTTTAATTAATTAAAAAACTGTTATTTCCTAAATTATGAAAATATATTCCTAAATGTTCCCAAACGATTCCCAAACGATTGGTATAACTGATGATAGGTAATATTAATGTGTCTGCTAACTATACGCTATACTTATTTTGATCAATAAACAGTAAACTATAATTTCCTAAGCCATGAAAACATATTCCTAAATGTGCCCAAACGATTAGCAAGCGAATGGTATATTTAATAATAGATCAAATATCAAATTTACTCTTGTATTTATTAAAATGTGAAGTTTTTCATGAATGCTACTGTCACTAAAAATAACATCTACTGTCATGAAACAACTACTGTCAAGAACTGCTATTATTTAAAATATGGATGTCTGCCAACTATACGCTCAATTTATTTTAATTAATTAAAAAACTACTATTTCCTAAACTATGAAAATATATTCCTAATTGTTCCCAAACGATTCCCAAACGATTGGTATAATATAAGGTAGGAAATATTAATGTGTCTGCTAACTATATGCCAAACTTATTTTAATCAATAAAAACTAAACTATAATTTCCTAAACTATGAAAACATATTCCTAAATGTGCCCAAACGATTCCCAAACGATTGGTATATATATAATAATAGCGAATACCAAATTTGCCTGCTAACTATACGGAGGTGTATAGTTAGCAGGCAAATTTGGTATTCGCTATTATTATATATACCAATCGTTTGGGAATCGTTTGGGCACATTTAGGAATATGTTTTCATAGTTTAGGAAATTATAGTTTAGTTTTTATTGATTAAAATAAGTTTAGCGTATAGTTAGCAGACACATTAATATTTCCTACCTTATATTATACCAATCGTTTGGGAATCGTTTGGGAACATTTAGGAATATATTTTCATAGTTTAGGAAATAGTAGTTTTTTAATTAATTAAAATAAATTGAGCGTATAGTTGGCAGACATCCATATTTTAAATGATAGCAGTTCTTGAAAGTAGTTGTTTCATGACAGTAGATTTTATTTTTAGTGACAGTAGCTTTCATGAAAAACTTCACATTTTAATAAATACAAGAGTAAATTTGATATTTGATCTATTATTAAATATACCATTCGCTTGCTAATCGTTTGGGCACATTTAGGAATATGTTTTCATAGTTTAGAAAATTATAGTTTACTTTTTATTGATCAAAATAAGTATAGCGTATAGTTAGCAGACACATTAATATTACCTATCATCAGTTATACCAATCGTTTGGGAATCGTTTGGGAACATTTAGGAATATATTTTCATAATTTAGGAAATAACAGTTTTTTAATTAATTAAAATAAATTGAACGTATAGTTAGCAGACATCCATATTTTAAATGATAGCAGCTTTCTTGACAGTAGCTGTTTCATGACAGTAGATGTTATTTTTAATGACAGTAGCTTTCATGAAAAACTTCACATTTTAATATACAGAAGCAGATTTGATATTTGACCTATTATTAAACATACCATTCGCTTGGTAATCGTTTCGGCACATTTAGGAATATGTTTTTATAGTTTAGGAAGTTTTTTATTAATCAAAATAAGATTAGCGTATAGCGTTAGCACTTAGCAGACACATTAATATTATCTATAATCCTATCATAAATTATACGAATCGTTTGGAAACATTTAAGAATTTATTTTCATAATTTAGGAAATAATAGTTTTTTGATTAATTAAAATAAGTTGAGCGTATAGTTAGCAGACATCTATTTGGTTTCATGACAGTGGTGCCAGACAGTAGTTGTTTCATCAATATTGTTATGACAGCCAATTGTCATTACAAAACAATTACTTAAATTACTTCATTTCAAACTTTTACAAATTATTATTTTTTTTACAGAGAGAGGTTGCTTAAAGTCGCATTTACATGGGAAATGACATACAATTTTACTGAAATTACGTTTTTTCAGTAAATTTTACTGAAAAACTTGTTGAGACAAAAAATGATGTTTTCAACATGAGTGACAAGCACAGCAAAAAATTACATACACATTGACATACTTTTTTTATAGCAAAAATTTTATAGATAAATTTGACAGCAAAATCATTTGAAATTAATTTTTCAACCTTCAATTAAGCTGTCAAATTTTTTAGAAGCAAATTTTGTTTATTTTAATATGTATTATATGTATTATTATGTATTATAAGCTGTTGCAGCTTAATTACAGATAAATAAATAAATAAAATATTGTAATAAAAAAGTTTTTTTCAAAACTAAATATCACACATTTTAACGTTAAATACTATTAGTTTCTTAAATTTGTTGATTAAAGTGAATTTATATTTAATTTAAAGTTGTGAATTATTATTTAATTTATTTCCTGTAATTAACCTCTATAGGCTTCTATTTACATTAATAATTTCTTATACTAATCAAAAAGTGAAAATAAGAAAAGATAAATTTTTATCAATATCAATTTATACAATAAGATATGGATGGAGGACTCTTGTTGTTTAAAATCTTATGGATATATAAGCAAGTACGAAATTCAAAGTATTTTTCAATTTCACATCCCAGGATTAGTTTAGAAAAAGCCGAAAATTAGTGGATTTGGTTTGAATTTAGTGGATTTGTATTTGAAGTTGTGAATTTATATTTAAAACTTTAACTAAATATATATCAATCAAAATTAAAGAATGGAGGAAACCGGTAAGTTTGTTTTCTATTTAATTTCTGTCTTTTTTATTGGTTTTAGCTGCAGATCAAACTCATCAATCAACCATTGAAGGAGTTCTGTGGCGAGCATTTAGATTAAAAATGTTTTTATCGTGAAGAATATTAAAAAAAAACAAATTAGTTTTTTAAAAGTTCTTGATTTTTGTGATGTATTAAAAATTTTTGTATAATAAATTTGTTTAAATTTTATTTTTCACAATTCTGGATTTTAAATATTATATTCAATGTTAACAGTAAATATTGTAGTCAAGGTCTAGTCAGGTAAATTTGTGGAAGTCGGATCCAGACGGTTCGTTGGTTCATTGTGGTGAGAAGGCAGAACGGGTGTCGTTGTCGATTATTTCAGATTCTGCCATTTTTTTAAAGTGAATAATTTAGAAAAAGATAATGCATTGCGTGATTCGATAACTGCAGTTGAAGACGATAGTGAAAAATGCCAGACAATGCAACATTCAGTTCAATCATGGATTGGTGATAGTGCTAAACATCAAATTCGCCATATATTAGATAAAATATCTACGTTATATTAACTTAACACCTCTGGATCGGTTACTTCTGTACCTGAAATTGCCAGATAGTATATAGCGTAAATGATAATGTTTACGTTAGGATGATCAAGAATAATATAAAAATTTCTTGCAGTGAATTTAAGGAAGCAATCAAATCAGAGACCAAATTGCTAGCAATAAGTGCCAGCAGTGAAAAATACCTTTAATTATTATTAAAACGCAATTATAATCTTAATTTCCAATTTTATTTTATTTTTTATTTAATGTATTTTTAATACAGAGTACGAATTTTCTGTAATGTGATAAACAAAAAGAAATTATTTTAATTTTAATAAATGTAACCAATGTTATTGAAATAAAGATTTAAAATTTAAAACTCAACTGTTTTATTGTTAATATAAAATTAAGTCGACCTCTTCTAGTATGTTTCCATATGGCGTAACTGATTACAAGGTACTATTTCAGTTTCTATACTCTTTCCTGATTTGAAATATCTGGTCACCCTAAAGCTGCTACAACCTAAAATAACAATAATTATATTTCAAATTGTTATAAATTTGTTTAATGTACCTACCCTCATAAAACGGTTGAACATTCGCAAATGTAAACGCTTTTTGTGGAGTAAAAACAAATTCACCAGCTTCCTTTGATGTTTACTTAAATATATCAACCATTTTATTTTTGTTCTTGTCATCAGTTTTGTTGAGTATAGAAGAGTCTGTAAGTGTAGTTGTACCAAAAGAAAATCCAGTTGTGTTGGTTGGTGCGAACCCACGTTTACTCAGTTTGCTTTCCCAATTAAAAGCAGGAGCAGAACCGCTTGATGGCAAACTGGAATTCGTTGTAGTTGTCGATTCTTCTTTATTATTTTCATTTATGTTTTTTAAATGACTATCGTAATCTTTAAATATCGGAGTTAATATACATAATGGATTTTCATTAATATGTTTTGTGATCCATTTCAGTAAAGATTCATTCAATCCTTTCAGTTTTGATAAATACTCCGAAGATTCTCTTCCTTTCTCAATTGTTCCATTTGTTGATTTATTTGATTTTTCATCATCTGATATTGTAATGGCTTCCGTGATTGACTTTTCTGGTAATATCTTTGAACTTGAAAAATTCATGGTGTCCACTATTTTTTCAAAACAAAATTCCTTGACTTTCCAGACCAAAAATATGAAAATTCCATGACTTTTTTAAAAATAAAACTAAAAATTTTTGACCAACGTGGAACTACATAAAATGCTTCGTAGTAGAACAACTATGGCTTTCCAGAACGATTTGGTGTTGTCATAGAGCGCAGCATCCCTGCAATGACACCTTATCCATGACAACACCACCTAGAGACATAAGGACTGCGAAATGCTTCCTACATGATGTTAAAAACAATCAAGACATAAATAACATCGACGAGCCTACGTATAAGAGGGGGTTGAAAAATCTACGTACCAAAACCGTTGAAGACACAATAAAGAACTACGCCCCGAATCGAGTTCTTAATAGCAAACCACCACAAGTCGCTGCCGAAGAGGTAAAACTGCCACGCAGCACCAGAACCATCCTAGCGCAGTTAAGATCCGGTTGGTCACGCATCTTAAATAACTACATGAGTAGAATTGACCAGGAAATTTTTGACAAGTATCCCATATGTGAGGGCACGCCACATGATGCTAACCACCTTTTCAATTGTCCAGAGAAACTAACCGACCTGACGAAGGAAGATCTGTGGTACCGCCAAAGGGCAGTAGCAGAGTTCCTGAATCTGGACTTGGAGCCAGCAGAATAGCACAACTCGTCGCTGCAACAACAACAACAACAACAATGAGGTCCAGCTACCTCGCAGCACCAGATCGTTCCGATCCCAACTAAGATCCGGTTGGTCACGCATCCTAAACAACTACATGAGTAGAGTTGTTCCTGAAACTATTGACAAGTGTCCCGCATGTGAGGGCACACCGCACGATGTAGATCACCTATTCAATTGTCCTGATAATTTAACCAACCCAACACAGGAAGATTTGTGGTACCGCCCAAGGGCAGTAGCAGAGTTCAAACGACTTGCTATATAAATGCGTAAAAATGTTTTTCTGAGAACCTTAAGATCAAAACACGAAAATTTGTGTTGAGTAGAAGGAAAGACAAGCGCAAGCGGTTCCCTGAATCCAGAGTCCAGACCACCAGATGAACTTCAGTTGATAAACTATTTTTAGTGCATTACGATAAACAAACCATAGTGTTTGGGCTAGAGAGGGCTATTCATTACTAGATCCAAGATTTTAAATAAATTTCAAAAACCAGATGACACAAAAATTAGGTCAACTGGAAGATGTTCATACTTCTATTGAAGAGATTTCTAGTTCCGAAAATAATTGGCAAGAATATAGAAATATTTGATGTTTTTAAATTTATTTGATGAACTGCCTTCTGATAACCGGTCGACTCTATTGATGAACTCACATTCGTAGGAAATTCATGTAGAAAACAAAAGAAAATATTGAGTAGAAAACAAAAAAAAATATTGAGTAGTTTGTTTTATTTAAATCAATTTACATTTTTTAGGGTTCCGTACTTTGAAAAAGTAAAAACGGTACCCTATTGGTGAGACTTCGGTGTCCGTCCGAATTTCTACATAATCGATTTTCTCAAAAATGATAAGTGCTATCAACTTGAAATTTTTTACAGTTATACAATGTATTTGTCCACGCCTACTGAAAACAAGAAAATTATGAATATTTGTTTTTATCAATATTTTATGGACATTGATAAGGAGATAGTAAAACAAAAGTTTGTTTTAAGGAATCGAGTTTGGTTTAAAACAATCAAAAAAAATTCAAATATTTCAAAAAGTCCTTTCAATGAATTATCGACTGCTTAGTTTTTAAGTTATTTCCAAAAACATGTGTTTATTTTTTTGTCCCCCACCTTAACCTCGAACATTACAAAAGCAAAAAATTGAAAAAATTCAAGGTTGTAGAAATTTTGCATACAAAAATCCATTTTTTTGTTTTGGTTGTTATAATTTCAAATGTTCATTGGAGGGGGTTGAGAGTGAAAATTACGAAAACAAAATATTTTTGGTCATGTCAAGTATCATATGAAAGGTTATTTTTTTTCTAGTCTAAAACAATTTTTTTTGTAATTTTCGAAACAACAGTTTTTGACTTATTTTGGAAAAAGTGAAATTTTAGTTTTGTCCCCCCACTTATCTTCGAACATTACAAACGAAAAAATTTAAAAAATTCACGGTTGTAGGAACTTGGCAAAAAAAATGAAAAATTTTTTTTGGGCGTTATAATTTCAATTGTTCTTTGGAGGGGGTTGTGAGTAGAAATTTTGAAAAAAAATATTTTGGACCTGGACAAGTGGGGTGTCATATGAAAGGTGATTTTTTTTGTAGTTCAAAATACTTTTTTTGTAATTTTCGAGAACACGGTTTTGGACTTATTTATAAAAATGTGAAAATTTAATTCTGTCCCACCCTTTATCATCGAACATTACAAAAGCGAAAAATTGAAAAAATTCACAGTCATAGGTAATTTTGTAAAGATTGAACGAAAACTATAGCGGTTATCTCATTATTTCAAATGTTCCTTAGAAGGTGGTTGAAAGAAGAAATTTCGAAAAAAAGTTATTTGTGGCCTGGACAAGTGGGGTGTTATATGAAAGGTTATTTTGTTTCTAGTCTAAAACCGTTTTCCGAAATTTTCAAAGTCACCATTTTCGATTTAAAATCGTGTTTTTGTGAAGAATTTCACGTAGAATTTTGAATTCTTTGATCAATTTTTTGAGGATCAATTTTGTTACTTTGCAGCAAATGTATAATTTAGTAACTAATTCAGAAAATATTTTATAATATTGAATAGATTATGGTTAGTCAGATAAACTCGGCATAAAAAACATTATTCGGGCTGACCATTGCAATCTAGTACACTTCATGGTCCAAGAATTGTAACCGTTTGTTATCGGTATACGCATTCTATTAATTCTTAATGATTTCGAGAAAAACTGTATTTATGTTTGACTAATAAACGAATTAAATTCAAAAATATTGCCACCATTATGTCACAGTTATGGGTAAAATTCAACCCAACGTATAACTACATTAGCAAATACTGTTTTTTCATATTATTATATACACGGAACCCTCGGCGAGCGAGTTATATTCGCACTTGACCCGACTTTTTTGTTTAACTTAGATTTTGATAATAAATACACTGATTATTCAAAAATAAAAACTGAATAACAACAATGATATGTTTGCACTCTTCTTCATTTCGGCAATTCTTCGTTTTCAGCAATTATTTCAATTGTATATTCAATTGCTTCTTGTTATTCAATCAAGGATGAATTGTCAACCACTCCTTGGATGGATCGTAAACCACCTTTTTTGTGAACTTTGAACATATGCTGAATATATGCTTTGAACATTCTATATTTTTATACTGTATACTATATTTTTATACTATATTAACCTAATACTGTCCACCGAAAAGTCCACATCTACACTTTTCACCACATGGACGAAGGAGGTCAACACAACACTCAACATCTGCATTGACAACGTGCTTATTCCCTCGGTAAAAAAATCCGAGACTGTTGGGGGTCACATTCGATCCACTACTTAAATTCAATGCTCATGCTCAAGAGGTGAACGCAAGATTGAAAAATAGGAACGATGCTCTGAAGGCACTGGCTGGCAGTTCATGGGGGAAAGACAAAGAAACAATAATAACAACATACAAAGCAATAGTAAGACCTAATTTGAATTATGCGGCACCCATATGGACACCTCAGGTCGCTGACACCCACTGGAATAAGTTACAAGTAACACAAAACGGAGCATTGCGAACAGCAACCAGTTTTCATTTGATGGCTCACCGAGATCACCTACACCAAGAATGTAACATATTGCCAGTCCGTCAACACAATGAAATGCTCATCAAACAATATCTATGGGCCTGTCACAAAGAGCAAAATCCCTGCAACGACACCTTATCCACAACCACACCACCTAGAGACATAAGGCGTACTGCGAAATGCTTCTTAACTGATGTCAGACACAGTGAAATAATAGGTAACATTGATGAGCTTACGTATAAAACGGGCTTACAAACGATACACACAAAGGTTGTTGAGGACACATTAAAGAACTACGCTCCAAATCGAGTCCTCCAGAGTAAGCCGCCACAGGTCGCTGTAGAAGAGGCCAAACTACCGCGCAGCACCAGATCCACTCTAGCATAGTTAAGATCCGGTTGGTCACGCATCTTAAATAATTATATGAGTCGAATTGACCACAACATTGTTGACAAGTGTCCCATATGTGAGAGCACGCCACATGATGTATACCACCTATTAAATTGTCCAGGAAAACCAACCAACTTGACGAAGGAAGATTTGTGGTACCGCCCAAGAGCAGTAGCAGAGTTCCTGAATCTGGACATGGAGCCGGAGGAGTAGCACCGCATCGTCGCTACAACTACAACTACGGGCTTTAAAAACATTCATACCAAAGGCAAAATAAAGAACTACTCCCCGAATCGAGTTCTTTATAGCAAGCCATCACAAATAGATGCCGAAGAATTAAAACTACCACGCAGTACCAGAACCATCCTAGCGCAGTTAAGATCTGGTTGGTCACGCATCTTAAATAACTACATGAGTAGAATTGACAAGGAACCAATTTAATTTTCCAGGAAAACCAACCAACCTGACAAGGAAGATTTGTGGTACCGCCCAAGAGCAGTAGCAGAGTTCCTGGATCTGAACATGGAGCCGGAGGAGTAGCACCGCTCCGTCGCAACAACAACAACAATATCAAAATTATATGATCTCCTTCGATGATTTCCAAACCGGAAACCACAGTAAATGCGCAAACAAATTTAACATAATTACCACTAACAGATTAGCAACGTAAACATAAAAGACCAGATTTAAATCTAAGTGTTTGGTGTGTTATTTCAAGTGTCTGAAGCAACGACGGAAACCGTCCCGAGCAAAAACTCAACGGTTTACGTCCAATACATACTTTTCTTTGCATATGTCTTAGAAAAAACTAACAGGCGAGTCCTGTACAACTGGCTGGAGTCGGAAACTGAAAAGCAGAGTTTTTAAATATTCTAGAAATATTTTATGCAAAATGAACCACTTGAGAACAAAAGTTGGATTAGGATCATCACGTGCCGATCATAATCACCTTAAGCCGTTCCATAAACCAAATAAAATCCGAGAAGAAGACATACATTAATTTTAACAAAGCAGACTGGAATAATTTTAAAACTTTAACTGAAATTGAATTTAGTAAGCAATTTTCACCACTTAACTAGCTTCTCAAGATAGACGGGTCCTATCCTTCTCAGCAGCTATCCCGCTCTCACAACAATCGACGAAAGGTGCAAATCCGTCGCTCCATTTTTTTAGGTAAAGAAACAGCTGTTATTGGCCTCACTGCTTCGGAGTGTTTGACATGGCTGGTATTGAGTTCTTCAAATCCAGGACCAACTAAAATATAGCACTGTACAATATGTAAAAAAATCTTAAGAGCAGACATAACATCTATTCAGTGTAACACCTGTGAGGAATGGTGCCACCTCAAGAACTGCTAAGGTCTTGTCACACACAAGCAACGAATCAAGAACTTCACAGCGCCATGTTGTCAAGTATCAAATCTATATCAAGTGAACACGCTACCGGAAACCTAGAGCGATTAAAAATTATGCATCTAAATTGCAAAGGTCTCATAAACAAAATAGATGACATAATAAACATTATGTGCAATAACAATATTCTAGTTACGGTTCTTTAAGAAACCAATTTGAAACACTCATTCATGAGACGAAAGCATTGCTGATCAAAAAGACAGCTCCAATTTTGGAGTCCTCAACGAATCATACCAACAAGGGCAAACAAATAACTCATACTCTTCTCCAGGTGTCACCCTTGCCAGCATGTCACTAATGCCAATTGCAGAGTGGAGAACAGAAATTTCATTCGGATCAGCTCACGTATTAAGACATCTACGTAAACTCCACACTCACAACCTGGAGGATATCATATTTTCCGAAGAAGTTGAGAATGCAATAAGAAAAATTAAGTCATCAGAATCTATAGGACCAGACGGCATCTCAGCCATCATGCTCAAAAACATAGGACCCAAAAGATTGAACTACCTCCCTACTACACTCAAAACATCTTTAAATACTCTCGAGTCTCGAGGTACCAAATATATGGAAAACGGCCAGAATCAGCCCCATTTTAAAACCTGGGCATGGAGCTGGATTAGCAAAACAACCGTTACAACAACAATAATTTAACGTCCTATCTCGGGAAAAAAATCGTGTTGTTTTATAATAAAGCTAGATCTCGCCTGGTAGAATTCAAAAAGTCAAACTTAGCTTTCCACATGAAGCGTGTTCGTTTGCCACAAAAAGAGATGACATCCGCAAGGCAGATCCTGCAGACTCCAGAATTCCAGATCTAAATAAGTGAATTAACAAGTTAGTAACGGAGCATAAAAAAATAAATGGAAGAAATTAGTGAGTAAATCAAACCTTGGCACAATTAACAGTCTTTGGAAGGTCATCAAGGGCCTAACTCGACTTCAAACAAACTCAAAATAATTTGCATGATCTCCTTCGATGATATCCTAACCGAAAACCACAAGAAATGCACAAACAAATTTAAAATACACTTTGCAGAAAAACTAAGTAAACATGAGAAGGAACCCAGTTCACTTTTAAGAAATCTATGTAAACTTAAAACAAACAATCTGGAGGGTATAATATTTTCTAAAGAAGAAGTTGAGAATGTTATAAGGAAAATTAAGTCATCAAAAGCTATAGGACCCGACGGCATCTGAGCCATCATGCTGAAACAAATTGGACCCAAAGGATTGAACTACTTCACTACTACACTCAATACATGTTCAAATAACCTCCAGATTACCAAATATCTGGAAAACAGCAACAATCAGTCCTTTCTAAAACATCATCCTTTCATCGGTCGCAAAACTTATTGCAGCACTTCTTCCTCAGCTGACTAAATCTTGCAACTTGGTGCCACACCAACATTGATTCTGGAGACCACAAAGTATAACCACTGCGCTTCACAGAAAACCAGTTCAATGATGGTCTGACTGAACCAACACAACAACAACCCTGTGCTAGAACAATCTTAGAGGGACTCGAACTATCAAAAGCATTCGACACAGTGTCGCACGCTGCACTAGTGGATGATATCCTACACAATAATTTGCAAGATCTAATAAAGCGCGTGTTGTGCAACTACCTTAGAAGGTCTCAACATAAGTTGAGTTCCATAGTTGCAAGTACAAGATAAGAGTGCTAAGATAAAGCGTTACTCAAGGTGGTGTTCTCTCAACTTTATTAATCTCTTCTTAAGCAGCTTACCTGCCCCACCAAAATGAATAACCATCACATCATATGCAACAGGAAACAACCTAGAGCACTCACGCGGCACGATGTTGACCACCTATTCAGATGTTCTGAGAATTAATTCAACCCACCTGACGATGGAAGATTTAAGGTACAGCATATGGCAGGAGCATATTTCCTGAACCTGGGGCCATGGGATTAGCACCACACTCGTGGTTTCAACAACTCCTTGACGCTCCTATTGGGGAAGAAAAATTTAAAGAAATTTTTAAGAAAAGTAGAGCTCGCTACATTCAGGCTGGTAGAATTCAAAAGGTCAACCCAAACTTTCCATCGGAAGTGTGTGCGCTAGCCACAAAATGAGATGACATGCGCAAGGCAGGTGCAGCTGACTTCAGAATCCCGGACCTGAAAATGCGAATTAAGAAGTTAACGCAACAGAAAATAAATAAATGGAGAGATAATAATCAAGTCTTGGCCCATTTTAAACTTTTTACAATTATGGGCCTAACTCATCTTCGACAATCTCAAAACAACTGCATGATCTATTTCGATAATATCCCAACCGTAGACCACAAGAAATGTCAAAAAAATTTACATAGAATTTACAGTAAAAGCAACAAACATGAGAGACCAGACTGGGATAAACCTAAGTGTTTGGGTTACATTTTCAAACGGGATAAAGCTCCTATAGTTATAATAACTACACTTTCAAAACGAGTAAAAATTGGTTTCATAGCAATCAAGCAGTCTTAACAACAAAAAGATTACGTGTCGATTTTAATCACCTTGAGCCGTCCGTTCCATAATCACTTTATGCCGTTCTAAAAACCAAATAAAATCTGATAAAACATAGATTAATTTTAACAAACCAGACTGGGATAATTTTACAACTCCTCGAATATATTAAAATGATTCCTTCGATGATATCCCAACTGGAAACCACAAGAAATGCGCAAACAAATTTAACATACTTACCATTTACAGAGTAGCAACATAGACATAAAACACCAGATTCAAACCTAAGTGTTTGGTCAGTAATTTCAAGCCAAGCAAAATCTCAAAGGGTCACTAAGTAAACTACTAAATAATAAAAATTAAGGCTATATATATTCTCTTTTAAAACAATCACGGATCAGCAAAGCCATTTTGTTATCCATCTGGAATTAACGTTGCACACTTTTGATCATCTTCAAATTGAACCCAAATCACTCACTTCCTACAAGAACAAGAACACTGACTGAAAATATAAGTAAAATATGTGGTAATCATCAACTGAAAGAGGTGAGAGCCAGCCGACTATTACAAGAATTCGCACTGGTATTCTACAATTATATTCACTTACCTGCAGGATCACATTTTGTTATAACTATGTTTTCTTTCCAGGATCACATTTTGTCGGCAGTGTTGAATAAATAAACTGAAAAGATATTTTATTTATGTTTAGTACACCAAAATTCATCGTTTATGTGTTAAATTACCTTAGGTTTTTTAGGAACGTTGTCATGTAAATTAAACAAATAGCATTTGCGGTATGTGACCATAATATATCAACAATACCGGTTTCATAATCATACATTAGCGATAGTGCGCCTCCGTATTTCTCATCAGTATTCGACAAATATGTTGAATCTAAAATACTTTCTTGAAAAGCTTTATGCAATGATGTAACAGGACATTCACAAGCCATTTTTATAAATTTCACTTTCTAAGATATTCCATTTCTTGTTTTGCATATGGCAACTGTTGTTGATTGGGTTGGAATAGCCCAGCAACCAGAGCCATATGAAGCAGCTTTTCTAATACGATTTGAACCTTTTAATATTATCACTATCACATCACCAGACGCTATTACCGTAACTATCACAAACAAAAGCACGAACTGTATCCAATAATGTTAACTTAATATTATTTAATTCTTCTAATAATTAAAATGTTTTTATACCTTCACTAGATAAAATCATTGGCAGAATAAGTCCAAATTTAAAAAAAGCTGTGATTGTTTATATCAATTATATTTATAAATACATATATATGTTTCATTTTTCTATTTCAACGAAACGCACTTTATACAGTAAAATAATAAAAAAAGAAATAATAGTTTTGATGATTACTAAATTCAATTGAGATATTGTTCGTTTCGTTGAAACGAAAAAATGAAATAGATATGTCAAAATAATTTAAAATATATTATAGGTGGGTTTTATAGCATGTTTGATGGTATATGTAAGTTTTATTTTAATTTTATAGTTACTGAAAATAAAAGTTCTCATCTTATAACTTTTTATGGCAGTAAAGTTGTATCAAAACATATTTCTTCAGTAAAGTTGTATCAACTCGCAAGATTTTGTCAGTAAAATTTACTGAAAAAATTGGGTGTCACTCTCTAACAAATGTTAAAGTTGTATTTTTTCTCTCGCTTGTTTTACTGACAGTATTTCATTTTCCATATAAATGCAGCTTAAAACTAAACATTGTTTTGTTTTATTATATAACTTACACTGACAAACAGCTGTCTAGTGGTACCATTTTGCAATATTATTGATAAATAAAAATTGTGTTATTCAATTTACATTTTAGGTTATGTTATGGATCAAAAATTATACAAGCTCAGTATGTTAGTTGAAAGAAAAATGCTTGCTCAAGGCATTTTGAAATTATCATTTTAGCATTAAAGCGCTACTTAAAACTAGACTAAAGTATGTACATATTTACAGAGGTAACAAAAGGAAACAATTTGTACATTTTAATATTAATTTTGTGTCCGCGTTCAAGACTTTGATTGTAGCCAAAATTTGTGTGGAGTTACAGAACAATTCACGATTCACTGGGTTCAGAGCAGAGTTTAGGTGTGAGAATTTAGTTAGCTGAGTTTCATTGTTGAAGGGGATTTTGTTCCATGAATCGATAGCTTCATTTGTCGAATTTAGATTGAAGGATGGATTTTTTTTCCTGTAAATATCCTTATAGTGATCAGCGAAGACTTTGTCGTCGACTTAACTTTGTCGTGTGTGTCAAAATACGTGTTGTGGTCGTCTTTTAAAGGGTCTCTATCTAAGTTGCTATTGACGGATTTTCTACCTTCAACCCTCAACCCTCTACTCTTCAAAAATATAGCGGTACCCAAGATGTTTTCATTTCTGATAATGTTAAAATTATTAAGGTAAATCTTATGTTTATTGTTGAGGTGAGTTTCTGAGATATGGGATACAGTCGGATTAACAGATTTTATGAGTTCAAATAATTGGAGGCGTTTATGGTTAGAGATGGGTGAATTGACGTTTTGTGCATAGAAAAGAAGGTTTGCACTACCCATTTATTTTTGTGTTAAACACATGACGAATTGGAGGTATTCCGCCGCTCTGTGTCCCTCACCCCCGATGCAAGTGTATTTTGACCAGAACTGATTAATTTTTTTATAGGAATGCCTAAAGGCATGTTAAAAAGGCTATTGGACTCGTTAACGAAGTCTGAGAGATGGTTCTCTTTATTGAAATTTTGATGGTTTTTCTCTTTATTGGGGTTTATAAGTAAAACAGTCCCCAACTGTTCTGAGGTATTAATGTGCATTTTTGTTAATCATTTCAAACTCAGAACAGAGCTAGCTCGTAGAACATGCCTAAATCAAGAAATTATTATGGAGTGGACACAACCTATTGTACCCGATTCGAGTGGACATAACATATTATAATGAGTTTCCGATTTCAAGGTTATATATACTTGCCATCGTCTTTCTTAAGTGAACCAAAACTGAAGCTTAGGATTGTACGCTCAATTGCAGATAAATATGATTCGTCAGTTTGTATCCATGTGTGTTACCCGTACCTCCACACCAACCGAATAAATGTCTTTTATATATATGTTAAGTTTCGTATATTAGTTGGCACATACAGTAATCCATGAAATGATTTAATTGATAAGAGGTTCGAATACCTGAAGTGATTCTAGTTTTTATATCTGCACGTATATGCTGTTACTTGAGTCATTAAATAAATAAATGGGGATATGACTTTTACTTAGGCGCCAAGATTTTTTTTTTTATTTGATAAAGAATCACTCACTGAAGCGAATAATCCAAAACGAGTTGTATCGGGTCCAAGATACAGCAAGATTACACCAAAATTTGAAAATATCAAAATCCATACAAAATTGCACTGTTTTGACAAGAATTTTTTCTGTTTTTTAATTTTTGCTTTATTTCCTATGTGCTTATAAGATAAACGATCAAAACTGTCCCTTTTACTAAATTTCCTTAATTTACGATAAAAATAATAAAAAAAAAATCCACTTGCGCCTAAGTTAAAGTCATCTTGCCAAATAAATAAATTTAAACAATATATTGCCAATATATAATAAAATATAATTACGTTTTACATATTACAAGTATATCTATCTTAAAATATAGAAAAAATAAACATAAAATAAATTCAAAAATACAATCATGTTTTTAATTCGAACACAATATAAATATATTTAATCTTTTTTGATATTTGATAAAAAAAAATAATAGAAAAATAATCAGAACTGTTTTACTTATAAACCCCAATAAAGAGAAAAACCATCAAAATTTCAATAAAGAGAACCATCTCTCAGACTTCGTTAACGAGTCCAATAGCCTTTTTAACATGCCCTTTAGGCATTCTTATAAAAAAAATAATTCTGGCCAAAATACACTCGCATCGGGGGTGAGGGACACAGCGGTGGAATACCTCCAATTCGTCATGTCTTTAACACAAAAATAAATGGGTAGTGCAAACCTTCTTTTCTATGCACAAAACGTCAATTCACCCATCTCTAACCATAAACGCCTCCAATTATTTGAACTCATAAAATCTGTTAATCCGACTGTAGCCCTCATCTCAGAAACTCACCTCAACAATAGACATAAGATTTACCTTAATAATTTTAACATTATCAGAAATGAAAACATCTTGGGTACCGCTATATTTTTGAAGAGTGATATAAATTTCAAGGTAATTCCCTTTGAAAGTCAAATAATCTCAGCCATTTTAATTGAAATCAACCATCTTGACTAATCAAACAGAAATCGGTCCCTCCTAGTAGATGCTATATAGCACCTACTAGGAGGAGCTATATAAATTGAAATCAACCATCTTGACTAATCAAACAGAAATCGGTCCCTCCTAGTAGATGCTATATACATACCAGGCAACATTGGTCAGAAGAAATCAAACAAATCAAACAGAAATCGGTCCCTCCTAGTAGATGCTATATAGCACCTACTAGGAGGATTGCTATATACATACCAGGCAACATTGGTCAGAAGATGAAACAGGAACTGGATAAGCTACACAATATCATCAAGAGCAGAGACGAGGTTATAATCGGGGGTGATTTCAATGCGAGAAGCAAAACATGGGGAGACAGCTTCAACAGCTTGAATGGCAATCAACTATCAGCAATTCTAGAAGAATATAACTGGACAGATTATGAAATTGTAAACCCTCCGGACCCGACGTTCCCGAGGTATTCGTCCTTTATAGACATGTTCCTAGTTTTCTCAAACTGTTTTACCCAGTCAGCAAACCAACTTAACTTCTCATGCTCCACCTCTCCTGGTATATCCGACCACTTCGCTATCCAACTAAATATACATTTCCAAAACTTCAACCCACTCCTGAAAACACAGAGTCATTCTATATCTTTTAAATATACGAATTGGGATCATGCTATGAAGGCTCTTGGTGAAGCCATTACGGCCATCAATATCACACCCCTAAATAACTTGAGCAACGAGGAAATAGATACACATATCAATTCTATCAACAAGGCAATTCTAGAAGTAACTACCAATCACGCGAAACAAATCAAACTCAAAGACCAAAAATACGAAAACCTGTCTGACGTTGCCACTAACATGATCAAACTGAAACAAATCTGGTTTTCCAAATTAAAAAGAATATTCCATAAACATAAAAAGCGAATTTACCAATGAATATTTGGAGTTCAAGACAAGAATCGATTGCCTCAGTGTGTGGGTAAGGAATAGGATTTCAAATGAATTGAAGACAAACTTTAGAAAAAGACTAGAAGCTATCATTCTATCCCCACAGGGATTTAAAGAGATCAACAGAATAACGGGTAGAAAATCCGTTAATAGCAACTTAGATAGAGACCCTTTAAAAGACGACCACAACACGTATTTTGACACACACGACAAAGTTAAGTCGACGACAAAGTCTTCGCTGATCACTATAAGGATATTTACAGGAAAAAAAATCCATCCTTCAATCTAAATTCGACAAATGAAGCTATCGATTCATGGAACAAAATCCCCTTCAACAATGAAACTCAGCTAACTAAATTCTCACACCTAAACTCTGCTCTGAACCCAGTGAATCGTGAATTGTTCTGTAACTCCACACAAATTTTGGCTACAATCAAAGTCTTGAACGCGGACACAAAATTAATATTAAAATGTACAAATTGTTTCCTTTTGTTACCTCTGTAAATATGTACATACTTTAGTCTAGTTTTAAGTAGCCCTTTAATGCTAAAATGATAATTTCAAAATGCCTTGAGCAAGCATTTTTCTTTCAACTAACATACTGAGCTTGTATAATTTTTGATCCATAACATAACCTAAAATGTAAATTGAATTACACAATTTTTATTTATCAATAATATTGCAAAATGGTACCACTAGACAGCTGTTTGTCAGTGTAAGTTATATAATAAAACAAAACAATGTTTAGTTTTAAGCAACCTCTCTCTGTAAAAAAAATAATAATTTGTAAAAGTTTGAAATGAAGTAATTTAAGTAATTGTTTTGTAATGACAATTGGCTGTCATAACAATATTGATGAAACAACTACTGTCTGGCACCACTGTCATGAAACCAAATAGATGGCTGCTAACTATACGCTCAACTTATTTTAATTAATCAAAAAACTATTATTTCCTAAATTATGAAAATAAATTCTTAAATGTTTCCAAACGATTCGTATAATTTATGATAGGATTATAGATAATATTAATGTGTCTGCTAAGTGCTAACGCTATACGCTAATCTTATTTTGATTAATAAAAACTTCCTAAACTATAAAAACATATTCCTAAATGTGCCGAAACGATTACCAAGCGAATGGTATGTTTAATAATAGGTCAAATATCAAATCTACTTCTGTATATTAAAATGTGAAGTTTTTCATGAAAGCTACTGTCATTAAAAATAACATCTACTGTCATGAAACAACTACTGTCAAGAAAGCTGCTATCATTTAAAATATGGATGTCTGCTAACTATACGTTCAATTTATTTTAATTAATTAAAAAACTGTTATTTCCTAAATTATGAAAATATATTCCTAAATGTTCCCAAACGATTCCCAAACGATTGGTATAACTGATGATAGGTACTATTAATGTGTCTGCTAACTATACGCTATACTTATTTTGATCAATAAAAAGTAAACTATAATTTTCTAAACTATGAAAACATATTCCTAAATGTGCCCAAACGATTAGCAAGCGAATGGTATATTTAATAATAGATCAAATATCAAATTTACTCTTGTATTTATTAAAATGTGAAGTTTTTCATGAAAGCTACTGCCACTAAAAATAAAATCTACTGTCATGAAACAACTACTTTCAAGAACTGCTATCATTTAAAATATGGATGTCTGCCAACTATACGCTCAATTTATTTTAATTAATTAAAAAACTACTATTTCCTAAACTATGAAAATATATTCCTAAATGTTCCCAAACGATTCCCAAACGATTGGTATAATATAAGGTAGGAAATATTAATGTGTCTGCTAACTATACGCTAAATTTATTTTAATCAATAAAAACTAAACTATAATTTCCTAAACTATGAAAACATATTCCTAAATGTGCCCAAACGATTCCCAAACGATTGGTATATATAAGCCGTGTTCGATTTGACTGAAGCAATTGAAGCAACTGAGAAATTCAATGCAATTGTTGTTGTTTTTTCAGTTGTTTCAGTCAAATCGAACGCACCTATAATAATAGCGAATACCAAATTTGCCTGCTAACTATACGGAGGTGTTATTTGCAACTATTATCTTGATTTTGTACATAAAATTCACCCCAGACGAAATAGATACAATGTCGTCTGCAATTTATGTGGGAATAATAACAAAACCAGTGGCAATACCATAAATAAATTTTTTTGTACTAAAATGACATATTTTTCATAAACTTTTACTGCCTAATTTGTGGATTATCGATATTTTAAATATCGATATTTTTGGGTGATATATATTTGGACGATATTGATATTTATTTTTTTAGCCGATTATATCGAAATCAATATTTTTAAAAATATCAACATCCCTAATACAAAGAAAGGACGATATATCTTCTATCAGCATTTATACAATCGGCCCTCAGTTTTATCAATTCCATTAGTTTTAAGCGTGGTAGCATGTATTACAAATGTATTGGTAACAAAACAATACACTTTCGATTAAGGGTTAAAATAAAATAATTGTGTAAATATGAAATATTTATACACTTTACAGAGATTTTATGTTTAATTTTATAAAACTCACCTAATAATCGCAACGAACTAAAATGGCGTCTAGCTTGTTATGGTTTTTTTATTTGACATTTATGTATGTGCGTCGGTGATATTTGCGAAATCAAAATTGTACTAAACCTGTGTCACCAAAACCTCCGATATTCATAGCATGATATTTTGATTATCCTTCCCATGTAGTACGTAATCGATTTATAATAAATATGGTATCGATTACATGTAATCATGTAGTCGAAACATGTTTCGATACCGTATCGATTACATTTAGAACAACGTGTTCGCCCTAGTAAGCGAATATGTGATCAATACCAAATCGAAACTGTAATCGATACCAAATCGAAACATGTAAACGAAACTTAATCGAAATCTGTTTCGTTACAAAATCGAAACTACTAGTGGCAATGTTATCGAAAGTTTAGAGTTATTTTTGTTTGTGTTAATTTAAAATATTTGTAATAATTTTTATTAATAAATTTATTTATTATAATATAAAAAACATTTTACAAATTTTTGTATTTTGTTAAATCTAATTACAAAAACTTGTAAAAAAAATATAAATGTGAATGTGAACCTGAAATGAGAAAAAATGCCATTAAAAGAAATAGTATTTAGAATTATAGTTATATATGTATATCAAAATGTGAACCTGAAATGAGAAAAAATATCATTAAAAGAAATATTTTATTGAAATATAGATCTATTTATCAAATCAATAAATGCTGTTATGGTAACTGCTATAACATAAAATATGTTAATATGGTAACACCATTATTGTATGTAACTATATAGATGAATAAAGTTGACAGTCTGTCATCACGTGTAGCTAAGCACAAAACATGGTGTCAGATGTGAAATAAAAATAAAATTTATTCTGAAAATAAAATTTATTCTGAAAATACGATTTATTCTGAAAATAAATAAAAATGGGTGAGAATCAACCTAAATGGAAATTAAATGAAAAAAATGGTGATGTGAAGAATCTGGAAAATCTAAAAATTTTCATGCAACAATGGAGAAATTATTGCTTGGTAAAAAATATGTCAACTCAAACAACGCAAGTACAATTTGCATACCTGGAAAATTGTCTTGATGGAGATGGATTATATCTGTACAACTTAATGACTGAAAAGTTTACAAATACTGAAAAAGAAAATCCAATCAAACTACTGGAAACGTTTGAAAAACATTTATTACCAAAAATAACATCCAGATACAGTTGCTATACATTTCAACACATAAACCAAAATGAAACTGAAAGTATCGAAACATATGTAAATCGATTACTATCTATGGTAAAAGGCTGTAATTTTGCCAACATGGAAAATAAAATGTTATGTAATCAATTTATTTTTGGATTACGTGATGAGAAAACTAGAAATCAACTAATGCAACATGTGGATGAAAACCTAACCTTAACATCTGCTACTGATATTGCCAAGATAAATGAGATGCACACAAGAAATCTTGAAATGATGAAAAAGAATATGATATCTATTAATCAAAATGAAATTGCTGAAGAAAATGTTAACAAAATCGAAAATTCTCGACGTGAAAATAATAAATCTAATGTAAATCTGCTAACATGCAAATTTTGTGGAAAAAAACACATGTTTGGAAAAATATACTGTCCAGCATTTGGCAAAACATGTATTAACTGTAAACAAGAAAACCATTTTGCATCCTGTTGTACTAACTTAAGGAATATTAAGAATGAAGAGAAAAAGCATAAGAAACCAAAGAAGAAACACATAAAAAAATTAGAAGATATAGCAAACACAGATAGTGAGACAGACAGCGATAATAATGTTTATAAATTCGAGACTATAAGCAGCTGTAATACAAACAAACAAATTTTGAGAGGTAACATACAAATGAAACATGAAGATAAAACATTTAAAAATGTAATGGCTTGCTGGGATACTGGAGCTTCATGCTGTGTGATAGGTGAAGATAATTTATTAAACATTACAAAACGTCCCAAATACAGAAAAAGTGTAGTCAAACTAAAACCATTTTACGGCGAAACTATAACCGCTATCGCTGAAACTATCATTAAATGTCTTGCAAATAACAAAGTGTATAATGTATTATTTCAAATTGTTGATGGCAATGTAGAACCTATATTATCTGCAAATGCATGCCAAAAACTAAATTTGATATCTGTAAATAAAACTAATTCTGAAGTAAATATGATAAACATTGTAGAAAATCATAACAATACTTTTAACCTGGATAATGTGATGAAACTAAATGTCACAAAAAGTGAAAATCTAAAATTAGAAGCTGAACGTATTATTAACGAATTTAATGATTTATTTGAAGGCGATGGAAGAGTGTCATCCGAAGTAAAATTTAATGTGGATAAAAATATATTACCAATCCAAGAATCTCCTCGTAGAATACCATTAGCTGTAAGGAAAATTCTACAAAAAGAACTGAATAGACTGGAAGAAATAAATATAATAGAAAAAGTTGAACATCATACTGATTGGATATCCAACATCGTAATTGTGAAGAAAAAGGACAAAATAAGAATTTGTTTAGATCCTCAATATCCAAATCAAGCTATCAAACGTCCGAAATATCAAATGCCAACTATAGATGAAATGCTACCTGAACTAACGAATGCGAAAATATTCAGTCTGATAGATACCAAAAACGGTTACTGGCAAATACCTTTATCCAAAGACAGTATGGATCTGACAACTTTCTGGACACCTTTTGGTCGTTATAGATTTAAAGTACTACCATTTGGAATTAATGCATCTGCTGAAATATTTCAACAAAAATTATTTGAAATTGTTAAAGGACTTACTGGAGTCGAATTGATTGCTGATGATATACTTGTAATAGGAAAAGGTGATACTATAGAAGAAGCATTAAAAGATCACAATCAAAACCTAAAACAATTATTTCTAATACTAAGAGAAGCAAATGTGAAAATCAATCGTGAAAAAATGAAACTAGCTGTTCCTGAAGTAAAGTTTTATGGTCACTTACTGACAACGGAAGGAATCAAACCTGATCAATCGAAGATATCTACAATTAAAAATATGAGCAAACCTACTGATATTGCTGAAACTCAAAAATTCTTAGGAATGATAACCTACCTAACTAAATTCATTCCAAACTTATCAAAAACCTCAATATATTTACGCAATATGATCAAATCTGGAAAATACTATTGGAATAAACAAGAAGATGATGAATTCGAAAACATGAAATCATTAATAGTGCAAGTTCCGATATTAAAGTATTATAGTCTGGAAGAAGATGTAGTAATACAAACTGATGGTTCTAGAAAAGGACTAGGAGCTGTTCTTTTGCAAAACCAACATCCAGTTATATTTGCAAGTAAGTCACTAACGAAAACGGAGCAAAATTACTCGCAATGTGAAATTGAACTATTAGCAATTACCTTTGCTTGTCTACGTTTCAATCAATACATTAGTGGAAGGAGTAAAGTGATAATAGAAACTGATCACATATCACTAAAAAACATTTTCAACAAACCTATTCATAAATGCACAAAACGAATTCAAAGATTAAGACTATGCCTACAAAAATATGACTTACAGATCAGATACATTCCTGGTAAACATTTATTAATACCTGATTTACTATCAAGACTTCCTGTGAAAGAAAATGAAGCAATCTTAGAAAATGATGATATAGTCAAAATTCTAAAAATCGTTGAACATATCAAACCATATAATACTGAAGAGATTGACAATCAACAAATTGATGAGATTCGTCAAGAAACTCAAAATGATGATATTTTACAACAACTAACACATGAGATAAAAACAAATTGGAAAAAGAAATTAATAAACGAAGAAATAAAAATATATGCATCTGTAAAAGATCAACTAAAAATTCAAAATGGAATCATATTCAAAGACGACAGATTCGTAATACCTGGTAAGTTAAGAGAAAAATATCTTAATAAACTGCATTATGGACATGAGGGAATCCAAGCATGTCTACAAAGATGCAGACAAACTATATTCTGGCCTAACATTACAAAAGACATTAAAACAAAAATAAAATCATGCTATATTTGCGCTATACATTCCGATGATCAACAAAAATTGCCGATGCAAACACATGAAATACCAACATATCCGTTTCAAATTGTTTCCATGGATTTCTGTGAAGCTGAATATAAAAATAAAAAACGAAATGTCATGGTAATTGTAGATCATTATTCAGATTATATCGAAACAATATTCATGAGAGGGACAACTGCAGATGATGTGATACAAACCTGCAAAATATGCTTTTCAAGATTCGGAATTCCAGAAAAAATAATCTCTGACGGTGCTCACAACTTCAAAAATAAAAAATTTATAGAATTCAGTTATGAATGGAATTTCGTATATGTTAACTCTTCTCCATATTATCCTCGTGGAAATGGAAAAGCAGAATCCGCTGTAAAAATAATAAAAAAAATTATAAAAAAATGTGAATCGTCGAAACAGTGTTTTTGGAAAGCATTACTAGAACATCGAAATACTCCAAATGAAATTGGATACTCACCAGCGCAACGTTTAATGTCAAGAAACATCAGATCAGATCTAAGACTTAAAAGAAATCTAAAACCAAAAATTGTTAAAGATGTTAGCAAGAAAATTAAACTACGAAGACACAAATCAAAGAAATATTATGATAAGTCATCAAAACCATTAAAAGAACTAGAAATCGGTACGGGTGTAATGGTGAAATTACGTCCTGATGACAAACATAAAACATTTGCAATGGTCAAACATCAACTATCGAGTCGTGCGTATGAAATTGATATCAACGGTAAGAGATACATTCGTAATCGACAACAACTAAGTGAATTCAACTACTTACCAAACGGAGAAAATGAACAACAATCTACGTCGAATGATACAGCAAAAAATATTAAGCTACCATCATTAAATACTTACATTCAATCATATCCGCCACATACCCATAGTATGGATATTCAAGAAGATCGACGAGATATACATACTCATATATCAAGAAACCTCAACTTACCAACAGAAGCTATTCAAGACAATACAAATAGTCAAGATGGAAATACTAATGAGAGAACTCATGAGGTCAGCACTGAGAAAGATAATGATGATCATGGTCATGAATTAGATGAAGCAAATACGTCAGTAACATACAATGATATAATAAGCAGTCATAATAAGCAGTCACAACATCAAGGTCAACAACAACAGCTACCAGTCAATGTGAATGATACAAATGATACAACCCCAATCATAAGACGTTCTCAACGGTACAAGAAGCCACCTGAATATTTAAAAGATTTTGAACAAAATTATGATGATAAATCATAACATGCTAAATTTAATATGAATATGTTTACTTTAATTTTAGTTTAGAAATTTGTTCTTAAAGAGTTTGAATTAAGTTTATTATTTAAAAAAAAAAGAGAGCATGTTATGGTAACTGCTATAACATAAAATATGTTAATATGGTAACACCATTATTGTATGTAACTATATAGATGAATAAAGTTGACAGTCTGTCATCACGTGTAGCTAAGCACAAAACAAATGCTACAGCTTCAAATTATAGGTTATGTTATAGGATAAAAATAAAATTAAAATAATTATAGACAGAATACATATTTTTTTTATATATATACATAACATCTAAATAAACTTACTGTTGAAATATGTTATATTATATTCACAATATTTTAACTTTATATTTATTTAATTTATCAACAAATACATGTTACGCGCGACTATATCTATGAAAGATATATGTGCGATTTTGAATGTCAACACGCCATATTTTTTAATTAGAATGATATGACAATATTCATTAGGTATGCCTCTTTTTCTCCAATTCGAAACTATCGATTACAAAACGATTTTGATCACAGTTTCTTGCCTGGATAATGATAATTATAGAGCTTTTTAATTACCCACTAAACTTTTTCTTACTCGTAACACGTACGTGTGTTGTCATTCATAAGAGTGTGTGGCGAACATTTGAATTAAAACTTTCAAATTTTTAAATAGATCAGGCGATGTTTTAATCTTTTCAACAATTAATAGAAACAAAATAGTTCAGATTGATTTTTTTCGTTTATGCAAAAAGTTTAATTTTATTTTCTTTCCTTAATATAATTGAGTCAGTCTTATTTTTCTTAATTTGTTTATTAAAAGTTATATTCATGTAATCTCCCAGGCAAGAAACTGTAATCGAAATCGTTTTGTAATCGATAGTTTCGAATTGGAGAAAAAGAGGCATAACTAATGTATATTGTCATCTCACTCTAATTAAAAAATATGGCGTTTTGACATTTAAAATTGCACATATATCTTTCATAGACATAGTCGCGCGTAACATATGTATTTGTTGAAAAATTAAACAAATATAAAGTTAAAATATTGTGAATATAATATAATATATTTCAACAGTAAGGACATTTTTAATGTTATGTATATATAAGAATATATGTATTCTGTCTATAATTATTTTAATTTTATTTTCATCATATATAATATAACCTATAATTTGAAGTTGCAGCATTTATTGATTTGATAAATACATCTATATTTCTATAAAATATTTCTTTTAATGATATTTTTTCTCATTTCAGGTTCACATTTTGATATACATATATAATTATAATTCTAAATACTATTTCTTTTAATGGCATTTTTTCTCATTTCAGGTTCACATTCACATTTATATTTTTTTTTTTTTAAGTTTTTGTAATTAGATTTAAGTTTAACAAAAATATGTAAAATGTTTTTTATATTATAATAAATAAATTTATTAATAAAAATTATTACAAATATTTTAAATTAACACAAACAAAAATAACTCTAAACTTTCGATAACATTGCCACTAGTAGTTTCGATTTTGTATCGAAACAGGTTTCGATTAAGTTTCGTTTACATGTTTCGATTTGGTATCGATTACAGTTTCGACTTGGTATCGATCACATATTCGCTTACTAGGGCGAACACGTTGTTCTAAATGTAATCGATACAGTATCGAAGCTAAATCGAAACATGTTTCGACTACATGATTACATGTAATCGATACCGTATCTATTACAAATCGATTACGTACTACCTGGGCTACATTGCTCACAATTAAAGTTTTTCTCATATGAAATGTAAATATATATGTATATAGGTACAGAAATATCTGTTGGAGATTTAAGCGTGGTTTACACGATGCGAGCTACTGGCGTGCCATTAGACAGTAACTTGCCTGTTCACTCGCCTCTAAAATATTGGTCAGTAGCTGTACTTGCCTGTACTGTTCACACGATGACATCTACTTGCCAATTACATCCGAGTTGATTTTTGGTTGTTTTTGTTTTTAAAAATATTTGGCAGATGAATAAAAGAAATGGAGGTTAATATTTGGGGTTTTATACCATTTATTATTTAAAACCTCAAATTTTTTATTTATTTAGAAATTAAATAAACAGATTAATAAATAAATTAGGTCATTTATTTATTAATCTAGCATTTATTAATATATTATAGATTAATAAATAAATTGAATAATTATGGATTACTCATAATAAATTAAAAAACATTTTGTAAAAAACTATAATCTAGAAATAATCTAAGAAAAAATTTTACTATACTAAACGACATTTTTTATTTTCATTAATATTTTTAACCTATTTAAAAAAAACAATATTAAATAAAGACCTGAAAAAACAACATGTCTATAAAATCAAAAATTGTCTATCATCTCACAAAATCTTATAAAAAAATAAAACGAAAAGCAGGCTACAGACCTTCAATCAATTTGTCAATCAATTCGAAAACGAAATAAAATTTAGTGTAAAAATCCCCTAAATTTTATTTCGTTTATTTGCGTTTTCAATTGATTGACAAATTGATTGAAGGTCTGTAGCCTGCTAAACATAAAAGAAGTCGAAATCAACCGAATACCATAATTTTTATAACGACCATAATTTTCCAATGTGGATGGGGAAGGCGAGTGGCAATTGTAAAAACAAAATATGTTGTAGTAACTAGTAACTCGCCTGCCAGTAACTGTCCTACTCGCATATTCAAGTAGCTCGCCTCATGTGTTCACACGATGCCAGTAACTGTACTGTACTGTACTGTACAGTAAGGCCGTGCATTCACATAAAACAGAAACAGAAACCGAATTTCATACAAATTTGACAGCAACAGTAACAGAAACCTAATTTAGAAACAGAAACAGAAACTGAAAATTCGTCTGTTTTGTCTGGACCAGAAACAATTAAAATTTAATTGTTTCTGGTCCAGAAACTGTCACGTGACCATATTATTTTAAATTTATGTAACGGGATTGTACATTATTTTAAGAAATAAATTTTTAGTCAAAAATAATTTACGTTGAATTTAGCTCGATTTTTTTCTATGGATATTATTATGTGCGATAACGAAAAAAATAAATTTCTTCTTCACTATACATTACAAAATTGTGTTATTTTTTTATTTATATGAATGAAAAATAAAATACAGTTTATTGAATTACAATATTTTTTTTATATTAATATAATTTTTTCAATTTTAATTTTGTTAAATATATATGGATTGGGTTAAATATATATATTTTAATTGTGGCATATATAATATACATAATATGACAGCTGCAATCTTAAAATTCGGTTTCTGTTTCTGTTTTATTATTCACCACCGTCAACCAAATTAGAAACAGAAACTGAACATTTTCAGTTTCTGTTTCTGTTTTATGTCAATACACGGCTTAACTCGCCTCAACGCCTGCTCAACTCGCACGTTTACTCGCCTCGTGTAAACTAGGCATTAAAATATAGAAAAGTTTAATGGGAAGTCCCTAATGTAAAATTCAAACAAATTAATTACAAAATACAATTAAAACAACGCGAGTTGCGGTTAGTAATCAATTTAAACCTTTTTAATAACAATTTTAAACGTGCTGATTCGTATTTATTGTTCAACATTGAATATATTAATAATTTTTTCAATTCAACTAAGTATATATTTAAATTATTTTATTTTATACCGTAAATAATTTATTTTCATTTACAGATATATAGTTTAAACTCTAAAAAATGGTGATAGATTGCTGCGTGCCTAAATGCAATTCTAGATTTGTAAAAGGCGGTGATCTGGTGTTTCATCGTTTGCCAAACGACTTACAGCTCAAAGAACATTGGATTGAAATTTTAGAACTAACGCCAAGTATGCTTTCTGATGCTCACGTGTGCAGTTTACACTTTTTGGAGTGTGACTACGTAAGTGTACCATTAAAAGTAATATAGTACATAGTTGGCATACTTTATTAAAATATTTCAGATAACTAGAAAAGTATTAAAGAGTGACGCAATGCCAATAAAAAAATCTAACAATAAGTTTGAACAGGTTGATGTAAGTTTATGCCAATAAAAAGAAAATAACGTGTAATAATCTATAATATTTAGGTTCTACAACAAACATTTATTGAACTACGTGAAACTTCTGAGTATGATCAAGATAATAAACGTTTTCTATCACGGTTTTTTAATTCAAAGGGAAAGTTTATTAGTGAATATAAAAAGCTTTACTGCAGAAAAGTCAGAGCTGACGAACTCTGTTTGCTGGTTTTAAATGAACTCAAAAAGGTAATATTAGAGGATAATATCGACGGCTTAGAAAATTTAAGCAACTTCATTGATTACATAAATGATGCAGAATGTCGATCTACTATGAAAGATTGCTATGATAACATTAACAACCCTGTTAAGAATACTAACTTAGTTATCTTAGCTTGTAAACATAATAGGATAAATATTCTACAGTATTTACTAAGCAGTAACAGTAAAATTCTATGTAACTTATATAATGACATTATAGGAACTACATTATTACCACATGATGAAGATGAAACATGCCATAATGTGTTTTACTATGCAATACGTTCCGGCAATGTTGAGCTTCTTGATATGCTGATTAATAAATGGCCAGATGAGTATTTTGCTGTTCGATTGGAAGAACTGGATGAAATTCTTTCACGAAGTTATGATGAATTAAAGCTTAAGAACGTTCCATTGTCAGAAGAGGTAGAAATTTTTGTTGAGAATAAGTTGATAAACCTTCGTTTCTTCTCAAATGTTTCTGAAAAAGATTTGAATGAAAATGATTATCTTAACAACATAAAAAAACGAGTGGAATTAGTACTCCAAAACATTAGTGAGTTAAAGTCAGAGTGCTCAAATTCAAAAAAAGTTAATGGAAAGTTTATATTCATGGCAAAATTTATTGCACAAAATATTCATATATTAAAACGACAGTTGAAGTCAACCTATGGTAGGCTACCCTGGGAAGAAATGGAATTTTGTTTGATCAGTTTTGTTTCGTCTCATTTGAAGCAACAAGAACTTAATCTATTCTATCAGGCCACCTTGACTAAAAGTAAAATACTAAACCACTTGGAACATTTTGCAACGAAACTTAAGCTTGAAATAAACGTTGAAGATATAAACATTCGTAAATTCGTTGATATCTCAAATTTAAAACGTGATAATGTTGTTGCAGAAATTCTTCGCAGTTATCCTCAATTTAGAGAATTGTATAGCGATTATCAACAAATTAGGGATATGCATTCCTTAGAGAAAATAAATGATTATATAAAACTGGCATTGTTGGCTGACCCTAAACAAAGAGAAGGACAGTTAATTATAACAAGAGTTTTGCAGGTTATTGGTGAATATTTAAAAAACACTCTAGAATCTCCTAAGTTATCTAGCACTACAAGCGAGCTTCTTCTACTTTCGTTACCAAAGAATACAAGACAAAACATTATAGATTTACGTAATTCACTATCGCATGCTTATTCCCTCTCTAAGAAAATAGAGATGGAGGGAAATACAGATCTTAATCTCTTTGTTGGTGTTCAAAATGATACTAAAAGAATCGATAATGTAATTACGGATATTCTTTATAACAACAAGATTAAAATGATCAAAGTACTGCTAAATAAAATTGTTAACAGTGAAAGCCTCAATGAGATAAAACAAATTTCTAAAATATTTAGTAACGTTAAATTTAATAAAATAATCATGGATAGCTTTAAATTAATGGGACATAACAAGCTTGAAAAACTCATTAAAGAATTATGCAATAATATACCTGAGCAAACAACTTATGAAAAGGAACTATTTAGTAAAATTAACAACATAATAAATTTTGTGAACACTAAATCTGAAACAATCAAAACTGATTTTATGGTAGCTTCTTTATCATTAAATAACTTGATTACTATTGGTTTAAACGAGAGTAAAATTGATCAGAATTCTATTGATGAAATGAAATTTGTTGCTGAGAACACATTAAAATATATTGCTCCTAAAGTGGAGTCTCGGTATCTAAAAGAAATTGCTGAACTGTCAATAAAAATTTCTCATATTGCTAGATTAAGGATACAGGATTACAACTTTGATAAAGTAAATAGATTAACATGTGAGATCTTATATATTGCTGAATTTGAAACGGGAGATCTTAAATGGATTACGGAATTAAGAGAAACGTTGAATGAAAAAGGTTCTTTTATACCTAAATATAGACAAAGGAAAGCATATCAAATAACCGAAGAAAAATATAATAACCAGCTTACAGTTCAATTGTCTGAACTAAAAAGCATTTTGAGGAATAACGAATTGAGTGAACAGCTAATTGAAAAACTCCCGTCCTATAAGAGGAATAAAAAGTTGCAAGCAGTAGTAGAAATGCTTGTTCTGGATATAATGTCAATCTTAGGTACATCAGAGAAGTATCTAGAAGATAATCTACTTTTTGTAGATGATAACACTCCTATATTAACTGGCAAATGTTTGCGTAATCATTTGGCACACGATAATTCATTAGTTGATGTTTTATTATCTGATCCCTCAATAGCAGTTATCTTGAATGCCAAAAAACTTATTTCAGTAAATGTAATAAAAAGTAATATGAAAGTAGGAAAGTTGGTGAGAGATGATCCTTGCAAGCTAAAGGATAAATACGACCAAAGTCTAATCATTATTACTAATCAGGAAAAAATGTTTTCTGCGTTGAAAAAAGGGAACCTGGAAGATTTAAAGAGTTGTCTCGGGAAAGGAGCAGATATACATGCTAGAAGTATTGACTTGTCGACGGCATTACATTTTGCTGCTCATGGACCTACTCTCGGAGTCATAGAGTTTGTCATTATGCATAATTTAGATGTCCATGTTAAAGATGTAAATCGTCAAACTCCACTTCATATTGCTGCTGCACATGGAAGGAAAAATATTGTAGAATTTTTCGTCAGTAAAACAAGTGTATACGTTGATGATCTAGATATACATGACAGAACACCACTACATATTGCGGCTAAAAACGGTCACAAAGATGTTGTCGAAATTCTATTAAAAAGCAACGCTTATAAAAATCCTAAAGATATAGCTGGGTTTTCTCCGTTGCACTATGCAATTAAATATAATCATATTGAAGTTGCTAAGATCATGCTGGAAAAGGAAGCGGATGTTGACATTAATGAGAGTATTGGTGGCTTTACATCACTACATCTAGCTGCAGAAAGTGGTTATCTGGAGCTAGTTAATTTTTTACTGATAAATAAGGCAAATTTTAATGCTTGTAACGATAATATGGAAACACCATTACATAGAGCCGCAGTACGTGGTCATTTAGGAGTTGTGAAGACTTTAATTATCAAAGGAGCCGATGTTAACGCCAGATCCATTGATGATTCAACACCGTTACACTACGCAATAGAAAGAAACAATGAAGAAATAGTTAATGTTTTATTAAAGCACAGAGCTAAAGTTAACGTGGTTGATAAAATCTATAATACCACACCATTGAATTACGCGGCAAAATATGGGTATGAGCAAATTGTAAGGGCTTTACTGAAGAATAAGGCAAATACTAGCATCGCGACAGTGGATGGTAGAGCTCCGTTGCATTATGCAGTGCAGTTTAACCATTTGAATACAGTTGCTGCTCTCCTCCAGCATGGTGTTAACATTCGTGCTAAAGGTAAAAATAATGCTACAATATTACACTATGCAGGTAATAAGGAAATTGCTGAACTTTTAATAAAAGAAGGAGCAGAAATAAATAGTAAAGCCGAATATAATTTAACACCATTACATTTAGCTGTTATGAACGGTAACACAGATATTATTCAACTGCTAATACAGAAAAAAGCACATATCGCAGCTCAAGACATTAAGGGTGGTACGCCATTACATGCAGCTGCTGAGAGTGGTAGCAAAGATCTTATTGATCTTTTGATACAAAATAAAGCTGAAGTTAATTCTAGAACTTTTGATGGATTGACGCCGTTGCATGCAGCTGCTCTAAACGGAAGAGTAGAAGCTAGTGTTTTTCTTATCAAAAGTAAAGCTAAAGTCAATGCTAAAGCTAATTATGGAATGACACCTTTACATGCGGCTGTTGTAGGTGGTCATAAAGATATTGTGAAGCTTTTAATTGAAAACAAAGCTAACGTTAATGTGGAAGGCATTGCTCGTAGTACACCATTACATATAGCTGTGGACTCGGGTCAAAAAGAAATCGTTGATATTCTTATAGCAAATGGAGCCAAGGTTAATATCAAGGCTGATAACGCAACACCATTGTTATCTGCTATAAAGTGTAACCACAAAGAGATCGTTGAGGTTCTCATTAAAAATGGAGCTAATGTTAATGAAGAAGCATGTAAACCTTTGTCATTAGCAATTTTGTCTGGCCATAGAGATATTGTTGAAATTTTACTAAACAACAAAGCCAGTGTTAATATGCAAGATAGTGACGGTTTTAATATATTACATTTGGCTGCGAAAAAAGGTGATAAAGACATATTAAATGCTGTGTTAGCAAGAGAAGGCAAAGTTGATATTAAGACCATTAATAACACCACACCATTATATATAGCAGCACAGGAAGGTCACGCAGAAGTTGTGGAAATTTTAATAGCAAAGGGGGCCAATGTAAACCTTGCAAATGATGACGGTGTGCCATTACATCTGGCAGCATATAATGGCCATATTGATGTCGTTAAAGTTCTATTAAGCAATAAAGCAAAAATTAATGTTAAAGACTATGACAATAGAACACCTTTAGAACTAGCAGTGTCACTAGGGCATTTGCAAGTGGTGAAAATGATATTGCAGTATGAAAAAGGAGATATGAACACTAAAGGCAACCATGGTTGGACGATACTGCACATTGCTTCACAGGCAAGCAGCTTAGAAATGATCAAATATCTAGTAGATGAAGGAGCTAATATAAATGCGACAAACGATTCTGGCTCTAAGCCAATACATATTGCTGCTAGAGAAGGTTTCAAAGAAACAGTAAAGTTTTTCCTTGATAAGGGGTTAGATGTTAATGAGTTTGGCGGGTCTAAACAAACATTATTGCACTATGCTGCAATGCAAGATCAGTTAGATATTGCAAAATACTTGATATCACAAGGTGCTGATGTAAACGCTAAAGATACTACAGGCTTAACCACTATGCATATTGCTGCTTTGTTTGGTTTTCAAGAGTTTATCGAAGTTTTGTTAAAAAATGGTGCAGCTTATAATGCTGTTGACAAGCTCAATAGAAAGCCGATAACAATGACAAGCAACCAACGCGTTATCAAACTATTAGCAGCAACTGAAAAATTATTTGAATCTGTAAAACGTAATAACCCTTCAGATGTTGAAAACGACATAAGAGTAGGAGCCTTTGTTAATGCAATAAATGCCGACCGTGGGACGTTACTCCATTATGCTGTATGGAAAGGCAATGATGGAATAGTTAAAATTCTATTACAAAATAAAGCCAATCCTAATGCGGTGGGTAGTAACGGTTGTACTCCTTTGCATTATGCTGCTAAATTTTCACATTTAAAAGTTGTAAGAATTCTGCTGTCCCATGGTGCGGTATATAATGCTGTTTCTGACAATGGTAAAACGCCAATAGACTTTGCTGTAGATAAAGATATAACTAGCTTATTAAAGTTAATTATTGATTCATTTAAAAAAGTTAAAGAAGGTAAGGCTCAAGTTATTAATGATCTAAACAAGATAAAGGAGATTGAGACAGTGCAAGCCGTGATGAGTGCTCGTAATAGGGAGAACAAAACTTTAATTGTTGCTGCAGTACATAGTAACTTCTCAAAAGTTGACCAGTTGAAACAGGTTTTGAACACTGACGTCTCCGCTAAGCTTGATACAGCATCTGAACTCTTTAATCAAGGCTGTTACCAAGAAGCTAGAGGTATTTTCAAAAGCGTGTTAGAAAAGAGAAAAGATATACTAGGACCCGATAATCCTGGTACTTTAGATATTCAAACATATATAGCAAAATCGTTATTCAAGCAAGGTCTTTATCAAGAAGCTTTAAATATGCTGGAAGAGATTTGTCATAAACAAAAAGAAATACTAGGCTCAAATGATAAGGATACTTTAGGTACAAGGAGTACAATTGCTTTAGTGCTGCATACGCAGGGAAACAATGAAGAAGCTTTTAATATTTTTGAAGAGGTTTATCAGAAGCAAAACGAACTATTAGGACCAAATCATTCAGAAACTTTAAATACACAGTTTCACTTGGCATTAGTATTAGATGGGCAAGGGAAATATGAAGAAGCATTAAATATTAACAGGACAATTTTTAAAATACAAAGTGAAACACTAGGTAAACATCATCAAGCCACTGTAAGTGCCCAAAATAATATTGCACTGGTACTTTCGCACCAAGGTAAATATGAAGAGTCCTTAAAGATCTATAAAGAGGCTTACGAAAAGAAAAAAACGATTTTAGGTATCAATCATACTGATACCTTGAGAACGTTAAATAACATTGCTGGAGTACTATTCAATCAAAAAAAACATCACGAAGCATTGGAAGTGTATCACGAGGTTGCAAATCTTCAGAAAAAAGCTTTGCAAAAAAATCACCCAGAAACCTTGAACACTCAATTCAACATAGCAAATGTTCTCTTTGAACAAGGCAAATGGGTAACTGCACTTAAAGTTTACAGAGAATGTTCTGCTCAAAGAGAAGCTATTTTTGGGGCAAATCATCCGAGTGTTATAGATACTTTAAAAAGAATAGAGATGATTAATTTAAAGTTTAAACTTGACGGTTACAAACCATCCGACGTTCTAAAGCAGCTACAGAATGATATCAATATTGCTGCTAATGAAGGTGATGAACAAACTGTTCAGCGTCTATTAAATGATGGAGTTGACGCCGATGATAAAGACGTTGATGGAAGAACACCGTTGCACTACGCTGTTGGCAATGGACACAAAGCTATTGTAAATATTTTACTAAAAAACAAAGCCGATGTCACCTTAGCTACTAATAAAGGTAATACA
This sequence comes from Diogma glabrata, assembly GCA_963693315.1. Classification (NCBI taxonomy): domain Eukaryota; kingdom Metazoa; phylum Arthropoda; class Insecta; order Diptera; family Cylindrotomidae; genus Diogma; species Diogma glabrata. The sequence goes on from CAVNZG010000748.1 coordinate 179,135, forward strand.
CCGTTACACACCGCTACTTCCAAAGGTCACAAAGAAATTGTCGAAGCTTTGTTACGATATATCAATCGTGATAAATTAAATGACTTTGTTAATGCTAAAACGACTTCTGGTGGTACAACATCTCTTCATGTTGCAACTAAAAGCGGTTTCTTAGAAATTGTAAAATCTTTACTAAAATATGGTGCAAGTTATGAAACTGTGAATAAAGAGGGTAAAAAACCTATCGATCTTTCTTGTAACCAGACAGTTACTAATTTGTTAAAACAAATCGAAAAAATATTTAGAGATACAATAAATGGTAATGTTGAAAGTATCAACAAGCTAAAGTCAGCAAAACTTGATGAGTTAATAGCTATAGTCAATGCTCGTAACAATCAAGGAAAAACATTATTGCAAGTTGCTATATCTAACGGCAATAAAAATGTGGCGAGTGTATTGCTGGAAATGATTAAAAAATCAGATCAAAATTTATAAGACAATATATAAATTAAAATTATAAAAGCTTAAAAACATATGAATAATACCTTTAAAATACGGGATTTCGTCTGTACAAAATACAAAAATGAAAATTGAGAAAAACTGCCAGGCATTTTTGGTAAAATAATATCAAGAAATTACCGAACTCTACATCAACCTTTGAAATATCAACGATAGGATAATTAATATATTGAAACAAAACTTAATTTTTTTTAACTAAATATAAACAATAGAATTTAATGAATTTTTACTAACTGAATTTAATACTTAGACTGCGTTCCAATTGATGCTAAATTGTACTAAACTTAGCATGTTTATTATTTTAACTATTTTATTTGACTAAATCAACATTTTGTTTCTAAATAATTTGGAAGAAATTCATACGTTAAACAATATCTGACAACTTGATTATATTCATTTGAATTAAAATTCGGTAATTTTGTAAAACTAAATTTAGATTTAGCAGTTTAGTACAATTTAGCAGCTAATTGGAACCCAGTCTTAGGAATAATTATAATATTATTCAGAAACTGTACTAAAACTTCTTAAATAAAGATTTCGAAATGGTAAAATGTAAATTTATCGTTTTCATTTAACTGAAACTACTGTAAATTTGTCTAAATATGGTCTTATGTTCTTACCGATTTTCGAAATCAAAGTTTTCAGGTTTCAAGGCTATTTCTTGCTAGCACTAAAAAAATGTTAGAAAACGATACTTTACCTTTACTTGTAAAAAATTGTTAGAAAACGATAGAGCCGTTTTCTATCGCTACCTATGCGGTTTTTAAATGAGAATGAATGGGTTTTATTTTTAATCGTTTTCCGATAGAAACGGATGTGAACTTTTACGTTTTTTCTTTTACGGCGGATACAATTTCTATCGGTTTTGACTCATCGTTATTTTCTGATAGAAATGAAAAGAATGCTAAACGCATGCTAATGCAAAACGTATCGTTTTCTATCATAAATTCCGAAACAAATATTTTAAAAAATAACTTTTTTGAAAAAACCCTTCTAAAAAAATTATATGTAAGTAAAAAAAGCTTCTGAAAAATAGAAGAAATAAAAAATAAACAAAAGTAGATAGTAATACATTACCTATTACTTACAGTCATCTTTTTAGCTGAGAATTGGTAACATTAGACGGTCATTAAAAATTAAATTTTCCGAGACGCCCCTGAAAAAATTCTTTGTCGTCAAAGAACCACGAGGGTATTTTTTTAAATCCAAAGAACACGTGCCGCCGCAAAATCATCGAAGTCGATTTTTTGATTAAATCGTAGTTTTTAAATAAATTCTCATAAAATATGCAGATTTAAAAAAAAGTCATATTGTAGGAAATTTAATTCTCTATAAAAAAGATCCATGTCATTTTTTTTCCTAAAACGTATAGTTTTAATGATATTTTGAAAAAGTACTTGTAAATTTTCGTATTTTATAAAAACGAATAATAAAGATAACGAAAAAGTCCTAACTTTCTTCAAATGCTATAGAATAAATCCTTGTAAAAAAATTATAGAAAACGATAGAAACCGATAGACCGTTTTCTATCGTTTCCTATGCGGTTTTTGAATATTTTTGAGTTTTTGCCCATAGAAACGGATGCGGACTCTTACGTTTTGCCTTTTGTTGCGGATGCAATTTCTATCGTTTTTGGGTGTTTCTTGTCGTTATTTTCTGATAGAAATGAAAATCTATTGAAAAAATAGAACCGTTTCCTATGCGGTTTTTGAATGAAAATGAATGGGGCTGTATCGTTTTTTTTCGATAGAATGTTTGTATCGTTTCCTATCGTTTTTTGGTAGATTATCTGAATCGTTTTCAATGGGATATTTCACACTATTTTATTTTCTGTTAATTCCTATCTGTTATTAATTTGTATAACATTTGGTGGGATTATTATCCCGATTTTTGTTGTTGAAATAAAACTTCAGAAACTTTAGCAGATCATTATTTTCTTTATTGTGCCGGTAAGATCACAATATATTTTTTTATAGATGCGCTTTAAATTTCCTACAATAATGAAATTTCTATATAAAATATGCCTAAAACCAATTACAATTTTTTTTATAATCTTACTTTTAGTGTTTTCTTTCACATATATATTTTTTTTTAAAAACTATAAATTCAAATTCAATTCAAGGTATTTTAATAAAATTATTTTTCTTTTAAATGATTTTCTTTTCTTTTCATTTATTTTTCAATGGTTACTCCGTTTCTTGATCTTTTTGTTTTCTTCATAGAACGAAACTTTTCTCGTTGCAAGTTGTACTGGGTCATAGATGGCGTTTCTTTTTTAACACTCCCCCCTGGTATGTTGATCCCTTGGGTCGACCTACCCTCATCTATTGGAAGGACATCTAGAACCGCTATCTTTACAGCAGGTCGTTCATAAATTCCCATTGACGTCTGCACCGTAGCTCTTCTCACTTGGCCGTCATTACCAACTTGGACCTTTATTACTCTTCCTTTAGGCCAGCAATTCTTTGGTAGGCTTTCGTCAACAATAACTACAATATCATTTTTCTGGATTGGCTTCACATATTGATGCCATTTTGTTCTTCGGGTTAGAGTGGGTAGATATTCCCGAATCCATCTCTTCCAAAAGGAGTTGGCCAGTTGTTGTGAAGTCATCCAATTTTTACGTAGCAATATCCCTTGATCATCGAACTGTCCTATAGGTTTATTTCCGTTTGATGATCCCAACAAGAAGTGGTTCGGTGTAATTGCCTCTTCGTTGTCTTCACTTATCGGAATATGTGTAAGAGGTCTAGAGTTAACTATGTTTTCCACTTCACACAGCATACTATATAGTAATTCATCAGTTGGGTTGCGATTTGGTTTAATGGCATATAATGTCTTTTTTACCGACTGAACCAATCACTCCCAACTACCTCCCATATGAGGTGAAGCGGGTGGAATAAATCTCCATTTCATTTCTGCATCTGTGAATTCTTGCGTTAACTTATTTTGATCTATCCCTTGAAGCGCTTCTCTCAATTCTCTCTCAGCTCCACGTAGATTTGCACCGTTGTCGCTGGTCATTTCTCTTGGTGCTCCTCTTCTGTTTATGAAATTTCGTATTGCTAATATACAGGAGTCTGTAGTAAGAGAATATGCAAGTTCTATATGTACGGCTCGTGTTGTTTGACATGTGATCAGTACACCCCAGCGTTTTTCAGTTTTTCTTCCGTTTGTTACTGACATAAGACCAAAATATTCTATGCCGCTATATGTGAACGGTCGAGTAAATGATGCTAAATGTGACTGCGGTAGTTCTGCCATTTCTGGAGGTTGAGGTTCGGCTGCCATATTTTTGCATTTTTGGCAAGTTTTCCGAACTTTTTTTATAGTGGTTCTAATTTTTGAAACATAAAATTTTTGATTTATTTCATTGATCACTGTGTTATAGTTGTGATGATGATATCTGTTATGATAATGTAGGATTAACAAACGAATTATATCGTGCTCAGGTGGTAATATAACGGGACGTTTTGTATCAAAACTGACATCTGCTACACCATACGACCGCGTATTCTTAATAAATTATCTGCATCCAAATATGGCGACAACTTATACAGTCTGTTTTTTTTGCTAATTGATGACTTGGCTTGTATTTTGTTTATGTCATCCATATATGCATCTTTCTGAGCTTCTCGATATAATTGAATTTCGGCTTGTTTATATTCTTCTGTCGATATCAGTCCCACAATACGATCATCAGTTCCTTTATTTGATCTTAAATTGTTTATAAATCTCAGGATATACGCTTGTGTTTTTACAAGTCGATTCCAAGTCGAAAATCTTGAAACATCTATAATTTTTTGATCAATTTCCCTTTCAATGTTAGCGTTAATTCTTAATTCAACTTCAGTTACTACTTTACTGGATAAATTTTCTGGCCAAAGATCCTCGTGTTGCTGTAGTATTTCCGGACCTTGAAACCATCGGCTGTCGTATGAAATGTCTGGGATACTCGGCCATTTTGTTGCTTCATCTGCTACATTTAATTTAGACGGTATCCATCTCCACTCTATTACATCAGTTGTCTCCAGTATTTCGCCAATTCGGAATGCTACAAACTGCTTGTATTTTCGTTGATCAGAATTCAATCAGCACATCACTGTTTTGGAATCGGTCCAAAAATTTCGTTTGGTAATGTTAATTGAGTGACTGTTGCAAATGTTATTACCAAATCGGCTTCCTAATACCGCAGCTTCTAGCTCCAAACGAGGTATCGAAATGGGCTTTAATGGTGTTACTCTTGTTTTGGCCCCAATTAATGCACATTCAGCCTTATTGTTTTTTATTACTCGTACGTATGCTACAGCTGAATACGCTTTTTCGCTGGCATCTACAAACACATGTAGCTGTATCTCGTTATAATCACTGAACGCGTTATCTTGTAGGTAGCATCTAGGTATTTTTAGGTCTTCTACCTGTGGCAACACTTTTATCCACAATAGCCAATCTGTATATTGTTGATCAGAAATGGGATCGTCCCAGTCTATTGATGAGCGCCATACATCTTGCAGTAGAATTTTTAAATACACCATGAAATTGGCCAACATTCCCAATGGATCGAACACTGACATCAGTATACGTAAAACTTCTCGTTTTGTTGGTTTTCGTTCTCCTGACAAAATGTCTTTGTTGGTTTTATTCAACTTTAATGAGTACGTGAATGTGTCTGAACTCATGCACCACCACATTCCCAAAACTTTCTCTGAATCAATTTCTGGACTCATATTTAAATTCTTAGGGCTGTCATCAGTATGTTTGCCGATCTGACGTAATACATTTCTTGAATTCGACAACCATTTTTCGATCTGAAATCCACCCTTCTGATGAATTAACTTTACTTCATTTGCAATTTGAACTGCGTCTGCCTCCGTTGCTGTGCTATATTCAGATGTGCTCGTCATCCACATAATGATTTTTCTTTATCGCGCTTGCTGCCTCGGGATATTGGCTTTTGAGTTCGTCTGCATTTTTGTTTTTAATATATTGTGCGCAACTTGGTGAGCATGTGGAACCAAATGTCATTACTTGCATGACGTATGTCTCTAATTGTTGGTTCTTTTCGTTTCGCCAGATAAATCGTTGAACTTGTTGATCTTCATATCGAATTTTCACCTGATGAAACATTTCTTTTATGTCTCCACATATGGCGATTCTCTTTTCTCGGAAATTAAATAGAACTGCAACTAATGATGGCATTTCATCAGGCCCTTTCAAGAGCATAGAGTTCAACGATATATCCTTTTCTTTTGCTGCGGCATCCCATACCATTCGTACCTTTTCAGGCTTGCTTATGTTGGTTACTGGAAACACCGGTAAATACCATACGTGAGGGTATGTGGTTTGAAGTTCATCATTTGATAATTTCCTGATGTATCCTTTTGTCTCATAATCACGAATTTGTTGGTTTAAATTATTAGCTAATTTTGGATCTTTAAGTAACCTTTTTTCCAAGCACTCTAGTCTTCGTACTGCCATGTCGTAACTATTTGGAAGCTCAAACTGGTCATATTTCCAAAGCAGTCCTACTTCAAAACGATCATTGACTCGTTTTATTGTTTCTTCCAGTATATGACGTGCTCTTTGGTCATCTTTGGATTCCAACATATCAGTATTCTTTGACACTCCGATGCTTTCCAAAGAGAAATGCTCTTTTACCATTTTGTGTAGATTATCGTCTCTATCTGTCGTACACTCACATATATGAAGATTGTTGACTATTACTGTAGAGACTTGGATACCATCAATGTTTTTACAATTTCCATGTACGACCCAGCCAATACGAGTTTTTATTGCTACTGGGTCATTCCATCCTCCTTCTCTAGATTTTAATGAGTTCACCAATTTCGCTTGTTTTAACCCGATCAAGATTTTCGGCACCGCGTTTTCATATGATTTTACCTGGGTGTTCTTAAGGTATGGGTATTGTGAAATCAATGCTTCTATGTTTATGGTCTGTTTTGGTAGTTCCAATTTATTAACCGTTCGTAGAATGGGTACATGATATTTTCTGCAACCTTTCTCACTACCTGATATGCGTATTGAACATTTCATAGAGCCTTCTTCAATTCTTTTCGTGCCGTCGGTCCATGTAAGGCATACTGGTTCAATAGTTTCTTTAACATCCAACTCCTTGCATAAGTCTTCGTCTATTAGAGTAGCTGAAGATCCGTCATCAATGTAGGCATAGGTATTTACATATTTGTTTTGACCATATATCACTACTGGCAATATTTTGAACAATGTGGTTTGATCATTGCCATTATGAGTGCCGACATTTTGATCATTCGTATATGTTGATGACTTCTCTTCATTTTTATTGGTAGCTTGTGTTTTTGGTTTACCGAAATCATCAATATGTAAGATTTGGTGATGTGATTTCTTGCAATTATTTCTTCCACAGGGTTTTCAGAATGGACAGGCTTCGTTAATATGTAGTTTTAGACATACTCTACATAACTTATTGTGTCTGACTGTAATCCATTTATTTTCAATGGAGTTTTTCCTGAATTTATCACAATCGAGTAGCGATTTGCACTCTCCATCACATCCGTAGCATATTTTTGATTTATTTGAGGTCACCATTACATCGCTATCTTTTTTATTTTCTTCATTTTGATGAACATTTATGTGGTATTTATTTTTTTCTTGATTAGAATTTTTCTTCTTATCACTCTTTCGCTCGTTGCTTACAAGTTTCCTATCTGGAAATGTTATTTTTATCGCTTTACTAGCCATTTTTCCTATCCAGTCATTAAAAGTTGATAAATTTTTTCTTTCAATGTTTTCAATATGATCTACCCACTGAAGCCTCAGATCATTTGTCATTTTTTCAACCATCTCCCGAAGTATCATTGGATTGTTCAAATGCTCTTCCATTCCTGAAGCTAATATCGTTGAACATAAGTCTTGTACTATCTCTGAGTATTCTATTAAAGATGTTAATTTTTCCATTGTCAGAGCTGGGAACTCTTTCACTTTATCTAACAGTGTATATATCAGAATATCATGTCGTCCATATTTTGACCGCAACCTTTCGATGATTTGTGGAACGTTTTGTGGCATCAACAATAAAGTGCGAACTGATTGTAATGCGTTTCCCTTTAGACTTTTCCTCAAACGTTCCAAATTCTCAACATTGGAGAAATTGCACAGCTCGGTTGTTTGTTCATATGAGCTTATAAATAAAGGCCATTCCTCTATTGATCCGCTATATATTGGTAGATCTTTTCCCATATTCTTACGAGCTGTAATATTAGCGTGTGATAATTCCACAGGATCACCAATTTGTATATGTTGTCTATTTACAATTGGCTTGTGTTCTTCCTGAAGAAGTCCCAATGACTGACAATTTGGTTGTTGCGAAACTTGTATCTCTACATTTGGTTGAAGAACCTCCCTCTGTTTAATGACTGTTAGTACAGTTCTGATTACGTCTTCAACTTCACTCATTTGTAGATTTCGTTGGGGTACAATTTGGGTTGATTCTTGTTGAAGAAATTTTGACTGTTGTTCTTCTAGTTGATGAGAAGTTTTAAGTTCTGATGGTATCCATGAAGATTTAGGAAGTACTATAGCTTCATTCGAATTTAACTGCAGGCTACTTTCTATTTTCGATGGCATCGATGTGAACTGTAGAGACTTTGATTGCACAATTTTCTTCACCGTACCAATATTTGATGTATCGAATCCATGATGGTTACTTGAAATTGTGGACCCATCTAAATCATTATCATTTGGATATGTCAATCCTTGTCTTGTTGAGTTTTTTATTTCCATATTTTCAAATTTATCATGTTGTTCTGATTGTTCTAACCATTGGCTAATGCTATTTTTTGGCTCTGTTGTTTCTTCAAAGTGTTCTCCAGTATCATTGAATCCATTATCATACAATACTTTTAGTAATTCATTCTTTTTGGTTATATAATTTAATTCTTCTTGCAAACGCTGCTGAGCATGTTCATCTTGTTTTTTAAGTTCAGCTTCTCGTTCAGCTTCTCGTTTTTTACGTACGGCTTCACGTTCGACCGCTTTTCTTTTACATTCGGCCAGCCATTTTCTTTTCAAAACCTGGGTCTCTTCTAAAGTTTTCAAATCCAGTTCTCTTCTCTGCCTTGCCGATGATGATATTGAAACATTTGATGAACGTCTGGAAGTTCTTGAGTGTACCGATATGTTGTCGTTGAGTTGGTTTTGCTGATTAATTGGTGTAATTAATTCATTCGACTTTGTTTCTTGTGTTTCTGTCGATGCTTTACACTTCTTACATAACCAGTCAGCCTCCTCTATCGCTTCTGTCACACCAACACACGCAAAATGATGCCATTCGCTACATTTGTCGCAAGCTACCATGGACAGATTATCAGGTCCTATACAACTTTTACAACTATATGTTGTTTCTTTGGCTATTTTTGATCTGGTTTTCATTTTACTTTTTAATAAAAGAAATTTAAAAGAAATTTAAAGAAATGTTATTAATTTGTATAACATGTGGTGGGATTATTATCCCGATTTTTGTTGTTGAAATAAAACTTCAGAAACTTTAGCAGATCATTATTTTCTTTATTGTACCGGTAAGATCACAATATATTTTTTATAGATGCGCTTTAAATTTCCTACAATAATGAAATTTCTATATAAAATATGCCTAAAACCAATTACAATTTTTTTTATAATCTTACTTATAGTTTTTTCTTTCACATATATATTTTTTTTTAAAAACTATAAATTCAAATTCAATTCAAGGTATTTTAATAAAATTATTTTTCTTTTAAATGATTTTCTTTTTTCATTTATTTTTCAATGGTTACTCCGTTCCTTGATCTTTTTGTTTTCTTCATAGAACGAAACTTTTCTCGTTGCAAGTTGTACTGGGTCATAGATGGCGTTTCTTTTTTAACACCTATCAGTTTTGACCGTTTCTTATCGTAAAAGCCGAATTTTAGTGCAATATCATATCGTTTTGATTCGTTTTCAATGGGTTTTTTCACATTATTTATTTTCTGTTAATTCCTATCCGTTTTAATCGTTTCTTATCGTAAAAGCCAAATTTTAGTGCAATATCCTATCGTTTTGAATCGTTTTCAATGGGTTTTTTCACATTATTTTTTTTGTTTATTCCTATTCGTTTTAATCGTTTCTTATCGTAAAAGCCGACTTTTAGTGCAATATCCTATCGTTTTGAATCGTTTTCAATGGGTTTTCACATTATTTTTTTTCTGTTTATTCCTATCCGTTTTAACCGTTTCTTTTCGTAAAAGCCGAGTCTTAGTGCAATATCCTATCGTTTTGAATCGTTTTCAATGGGTTATTTCACCTCATTTTTTTCTGTTATTCCTATCCGTTTTAATCGTTTCTTATCGTAAAAGCCGAATTTTAGTGCAATACCCTATCGTTCTGAATCGTTTTCAATGCGTTTTTTCACATTATTTTTTTTTCTGTTTAGAAATTTATCACAAAACTAACACGAAACATCAATACGTTGCCGGAAAATCATAACAGATCATAAATTAATATAATTCAGTGAAAAGATGATGGGTAGCGGAATCCGAAATTCGACCTCCACGCCGTGCCGCCTGGGTAATGCTGACAGAATTAGGTTGGTCTATTGAAGACAAGCAGAGTTAAAACTGTTTAGTCAATGACGCTATATTACGGGGAATCGGCGCCTTAAAACCAATGCGACTCAAGCGTCTGTTCTCCATGTCAGGGGCGGCTTGGAGCGAGCGTCTGTCTTGGATCAAGCGGCTCGCTATATAAACATATAAAATGGTTGTTTCTGGTAACCTTAAGATGCAGAACGAACCCATTCACGACAATTTGGGTTGGGCCTAAGGTTAACACCCTAACCCCGGAAAAAAAAAATTTGTTAAATTTGAAAATCAGAAAGAGAATAACAGACCTGGATTTCAAAATAGAATTTTACCTGGACGTGAAAAAGGACCAGACTACCGAATCGGAACGTGGAACGTGCGCAGCCTGAGCGCTTCTGATGCTCTTATAAGTCTAGAAACAGAGGCTGGGAGGTATGGGATAGATATCAATGCTCTGCAAGAAATTAGACAGCCGATAATCGGAAAACAAGATTTGAATAGTCACTCTCTAGACTGTAGTGGTCATCCTTCTCGAAGAGAATTTGGAACTGGCTTTCTTGTTGGTGCACGCTTACAAGAAGCCGTGATGAAATTCACCCCGGTCAGTGAGAGGATCTGCTACATACGTGTACGTGGTACATGTAAAATATTTCTCTTATTGCCGTGCATGCACCTACTGAAGCTAAGACCGTTGACGAGAAGGATACTTTCTACATAGCACTGGAAGAGGTTATGAAACAAACACCAATACGTCACTTCATTATGGTTCTTGGTGACTTTAATGGGCAGGTTGGAAGAGATATCTATTATAGAAATGTGGTGGGGTCCCAACAGCCTGCATTTGAATTCTAATGATAATGGCGATAGAATGACTGAGTTTACATTATCACATAATTTGAGAACTGCCAGTACGTTCTTTCCGCATCGATCGATTCATAAACAGACGTGGGTCTCACCGAATGGAAACACTCAAAATCAAATTGATCACGTGCTAATAACAGCACGTTTCTTTTCGAGCGTTCTGGATGTGCAATCCTTTAGAGGTGCATACATTGGAAGTGAACATTTCCATGTATGTGCTACGATAAGGTTCCACTTCCCAAATCCAGGCATTCCAAAATTCAAACAACGAAAACGTTTTAACATCTCATCATTAAAGAATGCTGAAACGGAAGAGAGATATTAAAACCATATTGCCGAAACATTGAAGAAATCAAAAACCATTAATGGAGACGTCGATAAGTCATGGTATTTGCTCAAAGATGCTGTTTTATGCGCTGCTGAGGGAATACTTGGACGACCACAGAACCACTCCGAGAAGCCATGGATGGATCAAGCATGCCTTGACGCTATCAAATATAAAAGAGATTGCTACCTGAAGTGTCTACAAGGACGCAACACTAGGTCCATGAAGGAGAACTATAAACTGGCAAGACAAGCCGTTACAAAACTATGTGGACGAACGAAGAGAGAATGGTGGAAGAGACAGTTTGAGTAGATTGAAAGCTTCCATAAGGAACATCAATCGCGTAACTTGTTTAAACAGGTCAAAACATTAAAGAAGGGCCCTCAAACTAGATCGGCTGCTATTCAAAACGAAGATGGGGAGCTACAAGTAGACCTTAAAAATATTTTAGATACTTGGTTCGCTTATTTTGAGAATCTTCACAACTTAAGTGACCAGCAACAAGTCGGGCGACGAGTAAAGCTTATTCGTGTGTCAAGCGGAGCTGTCAAAATTAAAACGCAATAAAGCACCTGGTATGGACGATATAACATTCGAAATGAATGTACATGGTGGTGAAACTCTATCCTTAAGATTGTTTGAACTGGAGGACTGAAACCATGCCACAGGACTGGACTTGTGTCAGCTGTGCAAACTACTGAGGAATCGCTCTCCTCTGCACAGCATATAAGATCTTTTCTTACATTTTGCTATCAAAAATCAATCCTTTTGCTGAACTGATTCTCCTGTTTGGAGAATATCAGTGTGACTTCCGGCGGGGTCGAGTACCACCGATGCACTTTTATCGATAAGGATGATTTTAGAAAAGTGCCGAGAGTTCAACATACCTGTGTTCCAACTCCTCATTGATTTCAGGCAGGCCTACGACTCTCTCGAACGAGAGACTCTATGGTCTGCTCTGGTGTTAATGGGAATTCCTGGTAAACTGGTATCACTATGCAAAATGACAGTACAGAACTCTCAATGCTGTGTACGAGTAGAGAACGAAATATCAAACTTTTTTAAACTCGACTCCGGTTTAAGACAAGGTGATCTCTCCTATACTTTTTAATTTAGCCTTGGAATATGTGTGCCGTCAAAAGAAACTACCTACTTACAACAATATCTTGTCAATAAACTCAGTACAGATGATCGCTTACGCTGCTGATATTGTCACAATCGGCCGAAGCGAAGCTGTTATGAGTAAGACTTTCAAGTTGCTTGAGAGTGGTGGTAGAAAAATTGGTCTGCAAATTAACTACAATAAAACCAAACATATGAATGTTTCAAGAGAGGCTGAGAAGAAAGATTTGATGTGCGGCGATGAACGAATTGAGGGAGTTGAATCTTTCAAATATTTGGGATCAATGCTTGACTCAAACAACAGCATACTTACAGATATAAAAGCTCAAATCGCTGCAGGTAATCGAACTTTCTACTCAATTAAGCCTTTCCTTGAATCACCGTATGTATCAACTAACACCAAGCTCAAGTTATACAAGACATTGATTAGACCGGTTGTGATGTATGGGTCACAAACGTGAACCCTTACACAAAATGTCGAATCGGATTTATCTGTATTTGAGCGTAAGGTCATACGCTACATTTTTGGTCCACTTAAGACAGACGATGGAGAGTATAGAACCCGGTATAACTTTGAGATCAGAGACCTTCTTGAGGGTCCTGACATAATAGGTTGCATCCGTTCTAATAAGATTGCTTGGTTTGGGCATGTTCTACGAGCCGATTCACAGTCTGGAATGATTAGAAAAATGTACGTTAGTATCCCAGGGAGTGGGCGACCGCGAGGTAAACCACGACTAAAATGGGAGCCCGACGTAATAAACGACCTTAAAAAAATCGGCTGCCATGGTAATTGTCGCTATTGCGAATGACCGTGGTGAATATTCAAAGCTGATTAGCCTGACAACACTCCTACATGGAGCATGAACGCCAATTAAAAAAAACAGAATAGATGATACAATCAGCAAACTACTCAAAAACCTCTCCATTTAGCGTTTCAGAAAATATTACAAAGTCACAAATTCATATTTCTTTCGAAATTCAAAAAACATTGTAAAAATTAAATAAAATCAAACTTTTTCCAAAATTCTAAAAATATTCCGAAAATTATTACAAAACCAAAGATTAGATTAAACTTTTTTCAAAAATTCTGAAAATATTGCAAAAATTATAACAAAATCAAACATTGAAACTTTTTTCAAAATTCCAAAATTATTCCAAAAATTAGAATAAAATCAAATATTAACAGCTAAATTTTTTTTCCAAAAAATTGGCTAAAAAGGTGAATGAAAATCATTTTTTTGACATACTTGACAGTATTTTTTTGACAAACTTACTTTTACAATTCTTTTTGACAAACTTACTTACAAACAAACTTTTGACAAACGATAGAAAACGTTTAAAAACTTGTTTAGTTTTACCAAAATGTTTCAATCAAATACTTCAGATTCAGAACGATTTATAATGTAACGATAGAAATTCTATCGTAAAAAACCCATTAAAACCAAATCTGAAATATCCCATAGGTGACGATAAATGCCGATTGGTTTGTTTTTCATGAAAAAATTTCAATCGTAAATTTCAGATTCAAGCCGATAGGAATCTGATGGCGGAAAAATACGATATGTTACGATTGGTATTACACATGGAATGTACTATAGAAAACGTTTACAAACTTGTTTTGTTTTACCAAAAAATTTCAATCAAAAACTTCAGATTCTATCGTAAATAACCCATTTTTTTTTTTTTTTTTTTTTTTTTAATAAAATGTGTTGTGTAATAGGGTTTAGAATATGTGTCACAACAACACATAAATACCTTTTAAGACCTAGGTCTAGACCTGGGTCCCACAACAACTGGCGTTCTGAGGTGTAGATTAACGCTTTTTTTAAACATCTGTGGGTTGAAGCCACCTGAGACTAAGTGTTCCGGCAAACTATTCCATTTGTACGCAGTTCGGACAAAGAAGTCTCTCTGCGATCTGCCAGTATGACAGCGCGGGATCTTTACCGTTTCACTGGTTGCGGCAGCCGATTGCCGAGTGGAACGGGGGTAAGAATAAGTTTGAGGCATGATGCCGCTGATTTCATCTGAGCACTGCTGATGACGATATTTGTAAAAAACAACGAGGTCAGCAACAGTGCGACGATGTTGTAGGGAATCAAGTTGTGATGTCAAAGTTCGATCACCTACAATTCGTATAGCTCGCTTTTGAACAGAGTCCAAGAGGGCCAAGATGGAAACAGAGGCAGCACCCCAAACTTGACAGCAGTACTCCATACAGGGACGAATATAGGACTTATAAACATGGAGCAATTGGTATGGAGTGAAAATTTTTTTGCATCTATTTAGGAGGCCGAGTTTTTTAGACGCGCTTTTTGCCATCGCCATTACATGATCGTTCCAGAGTAGGTCATTTGAAACTGTGACACCCAATAAACGAATGTTTTTACATTCACCTATTGGTTCATCACACATACTAAATAAAATATCTTTGGGGAACTCGGTCTTTAATCTGGAAACAATCAACAGCTGTGTTTTGGTGGAGTTGAAATTGACAAGGTTTTGGTCACCCCAGTCGGCGACTTTATTCAGGTCTTTGTTCACGTTTATGGCAGCGTCTCTCCGGGCAGGATTAATTCGTTCGTGCATTTTACCTTTTGAAGGAAGGGGCTCGAACGACTTGTGCAGAGTACTATCATCTGCAAAACTATTTATTGGGTTGCTGGTGATTTTCAACAATTCGTTGATATAAATCAAAAATAGGGTTGGGGACAATACTGAGCCTTGGGGTACACCAGCGTTAATTAGTTTAGACTCAGAAGAATATCCGTCTAAGGTTACCGAAATGTATCGGTCGGATAGAAAATTTTGAATCAGCTTCACAACATTGGGATGAAAACCGTACGCAACGAGCTTGTTGATTAAGTTGGCATGCCAGACTCGATCGAATGCCTTGGAGATGTCTAAAGCGATAACGTATGTTTCACCACCTTTATCAAGTATGCTGTTCCAACAATGCGCTACATAGTTTAATAGATCGGTAGTTGATCTTTTGTTTCGAAAACCGTATTGGCTGTCGGATATTAAATGATTTTCTTCCAGAAATTTTGAAATATGTGTATTAATATAATGCTCATAGACTTTGGATAGGACCGATAGTAAAGCTATTGGCCTATAATTTGAGATATCGGATTTTGGTCCCTTTTTGGGGACGGGCTGGACATTTGCCAACTTCCAGCACGAGGGAAATATACCAGATTTGTAGGATTGGTAGAATATTTTAGTTAAAGTTGGTGCAAGTTCTTTGGAAAAGGTTTTTAAAATAATGGGTGGAATATTGTCCATTCCTGATGCTTTGTTGATGTTTAACCCCTTTAAAAGTTTAGCGACTATTTTAGGTTTGAAGTGAAGTTCATTCATATTAACTCCTGAAGACTGGATTTGGGGTATTTCTTTAGGAGTTTCCAAAACAGCGGAGTTCAGAGCAAAGCGTTCAGCGAACAAGTTAGCTTTTCTTGCGGGATCATTGACGATTAAATCACCATCAATAATAGGGGGAATAGAAAATTTTGTACCAGAATTTAAAGAATTAATGGCACTGTAGAAACTCTTGTCAGAAACAGACATAGACGTAAGTTTTGAGGCTTTCGCTCTGTCAATTTCGGACTTTTCGTTTGAGATAATCTGACCCATTGAAACCAAATCTGAAATATTCCATAGGTGACGATAGATGCCGATTGGTTTGTTTTTCTTGAAAAAATTTCAATCGTAAATTTCAGATTCAAACCGATAGGAATCTGAAGGCGGAAAAATACGATAGGTTACGATTGGTTTTACATATGGAATGTACGTCGTATGATAGAAAACGTTTAAAAACTTGTTTAGTTCTACCAAAAAATTTCAGATTCAGAACGATTAACAACAATAGAAATTCTATCGTAAAAACCCATTGAAACCAAATCTGAAATATCCTATAGGTGACGATAGATGCCGATTGGTTTGTTTTTCTTGAAAAAATTTCAATCGTAAATTTCAGATTTCAGAACCGATAGGATAGGAATCTGATGGCGGAAAAATACGATTGGTTACGATTGGTTTTACATATGGAATGTGCTATAGAAAACTACAAACTTGGTTAGTTTTACCAAAAACTTCCAATCAAAAACTTCAGATTTAGAACGATTAACAACGATAAAAATTCTATCGTAAAAACCCATTGAAACCAAATCTGAAATATCCCATAGGTGACCATAAATTCCGACTGGTTTGTTTTTCTTGAAAAAATATCAATCGTAAATTTCAGATTCAAACCGATAGGAATCTGATGGCGGAAAAATACGATATGTTACGATTGGTATTACATATGGAATGTACGATAGAAAACGTTTAAAAACTTGTTTAGTTTTACCAAAAAATTTCAATCAAAAACTTCAGATTCAGAACGATTAACAACGATAGAAATTCTATCGTAAAAAACCCATTGAAACCAAATCTGAAATATCCCATAAGGGGACGATAGATGCCGATTGGTTTGTTTTTCTTGAAAAAATTTCATTCGTAAATTTCAGATTCAAGCCGATAGGAATCTGAAGGCGGAAAAATACGATAGGTTACGATTGGTGCTACATATGGAATGTACGATAAAAAAATATTCAAAACTTGTTCAGTTTTACCAAAAAATTTCAAGTCGTGATCTTCAGATTTAAAACGATTAACTACGATAGAAATTCCGTCGTAAAAAAACCATTGAAACCGAAAAGTAAAAAATGCTATACATAACGATAGATTACAATTGGTTGATTTCTCCTGAAAACATCTCAATCGTAAATTTCCGATTCAGCCCGATAGAAATCTAATGACGGGAAAATACGATAAGTTACGATTGGTGCTATATATGTAATGTCAGATAGAAAACGATTCAAAACTTTTTCAATTTCACCAAAAAAAAATTTCAATCGTGATCTTCAGATTCAAAACGATTAACTACGATAGAAATTCTATCGTAGAAAAACCATTGAAACCGAAAACTGAAAAATCCTATAGGTTACGATAGATTACGGTGCGTTTTCTATCTGGCAGATATAGTCTATGCGTTCAAAATGATTAAATCCGATAGAAACGGATAGCAAACGATAGAAAACTATTCGTTTTCTATCGATTTCTTTCGATTTTTTTTATAAGGGAAAAGAATAAAAAAATAATCGTGACAAGAAAAATTAAAATTAGTACTTTTTCGTCAAAATTTTCATCATTGGTTTTTACGAATTTCGAAGAGTTTCGAGTTTTATTTCGAAATATCATCAGAAAGATACGTTTTAGGAAAAAATGATGTGGCGCTTTTTTGTAGAGAATTATATTTCCTTCAAAAACGATTATGTGACTTTTTTTTTTAAATTTACATTTTTTATGAGATATTAACGACTCTATCAAAAAATCAACTACGATGTGTTCTTTTGATTTAAAAAAAATTGCGCTCGTGGTTTTTTGACCACAAAGAATTTTTTTTGGGGGCTTCTCGAAAAATTTAATTTTTAGCGACCAGTCTACTATAAATGCATTATTATTTAAACTATACCATATACATCTAAACTGTATATATAAATCTTAAACTATATATATAATATCTAGTTAAATTTAAAAACATTATAATAAAATTATTCTATATGGAATGTACAATAGAAAACGATTCAAAATACGCAAACTACGCCCATCAGGAGTACAAACTTCGTAGCATTATCCAGAAGAATTAACAATACCGTATTCCCAAGTGTAGAACGAGGGTACGGTCCCAAAAAATCTATATAGACTCTCTGCCATGGACGTGCTGTTTCGAATTGATATTGCATCGGAGGACGCAATATCTGATTCGTGGCTTTTGTTTGTTTACATGTGTCGCAGGACACAACATAGTTGTGTACCTGTGACGGCATGCCCGGCCAATAATAAAGACATCGAAGTAATTCTAATGTCTTTTTAACACCTCCATGAGCAGCAGTACTATCATCATGATGTTTCTGAATCACGTTTGAAGTCATCGGTTTTGGTATCCAGAGTTTCCACACAGGAACATCGTTAGGTATTGCATCAGGTCTTGGCTCAATACGTATGTATAGCTTATCATCCACGACTTTAACTGATGGAAAGTCCTTAGGTGATGATTGAACTTTAGCTATCATATCCGTATATTCTTTGTGCCGATAACCTTCATTGCCGATTTTAATGTCGTTAACATGATGTGATAATGCTTCCGTCAATTCCTCATGTGTATCGTCATAAAGACGAGATAGAGCATCAGGGACTATATTTTGGGTACCTTTTTGGTGGATAATGGTAAAATCCATATGTTGGAGTATTAGGCTCCACCTAGCCAGACGACCACTCAAGTCTTTCTGTGACATAAGCCACTTCAGACTTGAGTGATCAGTCACAATCGTAAATCGGTGACCTACAACATAGCCCCTGAATTTCTTCACACTCAGAATTGCCGCAAGACATTCCAGCTCAGAAACCGAATAGTTTCGTTGAGCTTTGTTTAGTTTTTTCGACATGAAGGCTATCGGACACTCTTGTCCGTCTTCGTTGATCTGATACAGTACACTACCTACCCCTGTCAGACTCGCATCGCATCTAATAAAGAGCTCTTTATTAAAATCAGGGTTAATTAATACCGGTGCTGTAGTCAGCAATCTTTTTAAATTTTCAAAAGCTGCTTGCGCTTCCAATGTCCATTTCAATTTTCCTGAACTCTTCTTTAAAAAATCCATAATCGGTGATACAACGCTTGCATAATTTGGTATGAAACGTTGGTAC
Organism: Diogma glabrata; assembly: GCA_963693315.1. Taxonomy (NCBI): domain Eukaryota; kingdom Metazoa; phylum Arthropoda; class Insecta; order Diptera; family Cylindrotomidae; genus Diogma; species Diogma glabrata. Next base: position 198,287 of record CAVNZG010000748.1, read on the forward strand.
CAACCAGCCATTCCTAATAAACGTCGTATTTGTTTAACTGTAGATGGAGCTGAGTATTCTGCTACAGCTCTTACCTTGTCAGGGTCTGTTCGAAGACCATCTTCACCAACCAAAAATCCCAAGTATTTCACCTCTCTCAGAACAAATTTACTTTTCTTGAGGTTTATTGTTAACCCAGCCGCTCTTATCAATGAAGAGACTTTGGACAGCAATTCCATATGTTCCTGGAACGTGGAAGAGACTACCAACAGATCATCTAAATAAACAAAGACATTTTCGTGATATTGATGTGGTATCACATAGTGCATTAGCCGACACATTGTCTGGGGAGCATTGCACAATCCAAAGGGCATAACCCGGAATTGATACAATGGACGACCAGGCACTGTGAAGGCTGTCTTGTCTCTAGATGCTTCTGCCAGAGGAATCTGCCAGAAAGCATCTTTGAGATCAATACTAGAAATGTACTTTGTGCTATTTAGACGACCTAGTAAGCCATCAATCAAGGGAAGTGGATAAGCGTCCTTTTTCGTTAGTGAATTGACACGACGGCTATCAATACATAATCTGTTTTTACCAGATTCTTTTTGTACCAGGACCACTGGCGAGCACCACGAACTGTTACCCTCTTCGATTACGCCCATTTGAAGCATTCGGTCGAGTTCGGCATAAACCTTTAGTTGTAACAGGTGCATTATCATTTATCACCAACATCGATGACATGTTCAACCAAAGAAGTCTTTCCGAGTCCAGACACTTCAAATGACGGGAAAGAATCCTTGATCATATCCAGTTCTCGTTGCTGGTCAGTGGTGAGGTTGTGTGTATTTAAATTTTGTAGCTCTGTGCGAGTCAGTTCACTAACAAAAGAAGGAACAATACCAAATTTCTCCCAGAAATCTATGCCCAGGTAGAGCTCTTCTCGTAAACCAGGGACTTTATGGAACCTCATTGGTTTAGTGGAGCCATTCACAGTTATTGGAATTTCAATGTAACCTAAAATTTTAGTTGCAGTACCATCTGCCGTACGAATACACGAAGTGTATTTACGGTAGGTTGTACCTGATGATTCCAATAATTCCAAGGAATTTCTTCCAAGTATTGTGATTGACGCTCCACTATCCAATAATCCTGAAATATGTTTGTCCAAAATCCTAATTGTTAATCGCGGACGAGGATCCTTTGTTTCTGAAAGGATAGATGAAATGCATGCTTTACGAAATAATTTCCTCATCCTCCAATATCTAATGTTACGTTCAAGACGTCTAAAATATGTTCGATGTAACGATGGGAAATTAAATGTGCTAGATGAATTTATTCGGGTTTCTTGAGTGGTGGCAGATCGTCCTGCGTCGCCATGTCTCTCGTCGCTTTCTTCGGGCTCATTGGATGTTGAACCGAGGGCATCATCCCCGAAGCATGTACTCTCGGTCGATAGTTTAACGACGGGTGACAATATGAACAATTTGCATAAATTACGTCAGGCTTGTTACATTTCCAACAACACAATTTAATTCTGTTTTTCCGTGGACAATCCGGAGCTCGGTGACCAGTCACACCACAACTGAAGCATACTATTGGTTGTCTGGACATTGATGGACCAGGATGGTTATTTTGTAGCGTTATCTCACTAGGTGAGATAAATAGTGAGATAAAAAAATTATGTTTAAATGATTTCTTTTATCTAATACAATCGATCAAAGACAAATATTTTATCTCACTTTTTATCTCACCTAGTGAGATAACGCTACAAAATAACCACCCGGGTTGACTGTTATCCGATGTTATACCAGGTCGCTGAAATATCCGTCTCGGTGTTGAATCCATCGCTTCAATATATCCATGTTGTTCTGGTTCAACATCCACCTCGTAATCATCCATCTGCTGTAGCTCGCTAATTCTTAAATTTGATGTTCTGGTCGGAACTGTTGTGGACCACAAACGTTCAAACTTCTGACATAAAGTCCGAAGTTCATCAATTGAATGTATTGTTGCTGCAAGTGTAGCATTCTTGAGCTCCACACTCAGTCCCTCCCGAGCAATCTCCAACATTTCACGGTCAGCAAATGGACGTCCTATGCGACGGTTCAACGAACCAATCTCCACTAGATAATCGTATACGCTCTCCTTTGACTTTTGTTTGCGATTCAGAAGAACTCGCAAGATCGCCTTATCATCAGTGAGCGTACCGAAGGTTTGTAGGAGTCCCTCCCTTAACACTGGGTAAATCACCACCTCATATTCATGAGTTAAATTCAGATAGTATCTATCGGCCGCTGCTTTCAGATACCGTGGTATGATGGACCTAAGGTCGTCCCACGACACACGGTCTCTTCTGGCAGCCGCCTCCACTCTATGAATAAACTCATGAACATCAGGAGAGTGACCATCCCCTGTGAAGGTTGGAACCCAATTTGAGTCATAACGACTCAAATTGTTCCTACGTACCTCTCGGTACTCCACTGGTGCTAACGCTGGAGCCGCGTCACGCCATGCCTGAGGAGGTTGGTTGTATGGTGGTGGTGCTGTAAGTGGAGCTTGTGGATATACTGGTGGTGGTAGTACCTGTGGTACTGATGGATAATTTGATTGTAATTGTGGTTGTACCAACGCTGGATTGTTGTGTATTTGTTCAGCTTGGAACGATGGACCCAATGGTGGTATTGCAAAGTCCTCCGCTCTCAAACCCGATTGTTGATAATAAGCCGATGGTAATTGTTCTGACCGTCTCTGTTGTTGATGGTTTAAACGATTCAAACTATGTATTGTATCAGTTATTGGCTGTACTGGGATTGGAGTGGATCTCTCATCTGGTTGAAAGGCAGGTGAAGCAGATGGAGCAGATGATACTCCTGGTTTATTCTGCATAATTGGACGTGTTGACAACGATCCTATTATATCCCAAGCGCGTGACAATTGCGAGATAGCGTAGGTGCGGGCTTCTTGCAAGTCATTGCGAGGACCCAACCTATTCATTCTACCTGTGTAATGCAACACTCGATTCGCCAAACCATCTAAGAAGGTCTGATTAATCGGTGGCTGAAGTCGACGTACCTGATCTAAAACAAGTTGTGCTGCCTGCACCACCATTTGAGATTCAGCTACCAAATCTCTCGCATGAGATACTGTTATTGGAACTGCACCATGATCTGCGTGGTTTCGCAGTTCCTCCGCCCAACTGACCCCCCTGAAGTTCACACCCCGAACCAGACATTCGATCTGTAGTTCGCTGGGTTCCAGACCATAGAAGGGATGGTCAACGTCTATGTGGCTTGACATTTCGATGGTAAAATTTGTAAAATCCAGAACTCACAATAAACAACAATATTAAAACCAATTCCAAAAAAAACCAATATCACTGAATTAAGTGGATTTAGTACGCCCGGTAAAATTCGTCCGATGGAAATGTAAAAATGAAAAACGCAAAGAATGAAAAGAATAACGAACAACCCAATTCGAAAACACAACAAAATTTTTGTAACAACAACGAATGTAATAACAACAAAAGAAAACGATTGCTGTACTCAACCTTGTTTTATCCTTTGACAAAAATACCTAAAATAATATATATATAAAATATAATTTATTTGTTTAATTTCAGATATGCTGAAATTCCTGAATTAAATGCATACCTAAAATTATTTAGTGACGACAACACCCCTAAAGAAAATATTTATTTATTTTAAAAAAATTTGAAAAATAAAAAATATTTAAAAAACTATTCCATTTGTACGCAGTTCGGACAAAGAAATCTCTCTGCGATCTGCCAGTATGACAGCGCGGGATCTTTACCGTTTCACCGGTTGCGGCAGCCGATTGCCGAGTGGAATGGGGGTAAGAATAAGTTTGAGGCATGATGCCGCTGATTTCATCTGAGCACTGCTGATGACGATATTTGTAAAAAACAACGAGGTCAGCAACAGTGCGACGATGTTGTAGGGAATCAAGTTTTGATGTCAAAGTTCGATCACCCACAATTCGTATAGCTTGCTTTTGAAGAGTCCAAGAGGGCCAAGATGGAAACAGAAGCAGCACCCCAAACTTGACAGCAGTACTCCATACAGGGACGAATATATGACTTATAAACATGGAGCAATTGGTATGGAGTGAAAATTTTTTTGCATCTATTAAGGAAGCCGAGTTTTTTAGACGCGCTTTTTGCCATCGCCATTACATGATCGTTCCAGAGTAGGTCATTTGAAACTGTGACACCCAATAAACGAATGTTTTTACATTCACCTATTGGTTCATCACACATACTAAATAAAATGTCTTTGGGGAACTCGGTCTTTAATCTGGAAACAATCAACAGCTGTGTTTTGGTAGAGTTGAAATTGACAAGGTTTTGGTCACCCCAGTCGGCGACTTTATTCAGGTCTTTGTTCACGTTTATGGTAGCGTCTCTCCGGGCAGGATTAATTCGTTCGTGCATTTTATCTTTTGAAGGAAGGGGCTCGAACGACTTGTGCAGAGTACTATCATCTGCAAAACTATTTATTGGGTTGCTGGTGATTTTCAACAATTCGTTGAAATAAATCAAAAATAGGGTTGGGGACACTACTTATTTAGAAAAGAAAATTATTTTATTTAATTACCTAAAATTAACTAATCTAAAAAAAAATAATTTTATTTAATAAAATTATTTATTTAATTTTTAGAAAAAAATTGTTTTATTTATTTTATTTTTATTTAATATTTAGATAAGAGATTCCCAAGTTCAGACTCGTCTGGAGACAATTTGAAAGTAAGTATGGCTACAATATCCATTTTGTTTAAATTTAAAATATCGCGTTCGCGAGCTCACTCCGACAATGCATGTGAGAACTGACTAGAAAAGCCCCTAACGACCAGATTCTACAGAACAGTTTCTCCCCAACCTAATAAAACAATCACAACTGTCACGATTAGACCTTAGGTCCATTTCTACTGACCCAGTTGTGCTTGTTTAAACTAAAAATAAATTACACCTAAACCTAATGCGAAAGTTGAAGAACGCTCCCGAGCACCAGACTTCAAATCCTAAACTCCATGAAAAATTGTTCTATTGCCAAGCAAAATGAAAAAAAATGGTAAGTTTTGTGAATTTGTATGAGGTGAAGCCTCTGATCCTGAAAGCAAAGTATAATTGGTTCTTCTCTTCATTACACCGAAGAAGCCTCTGAGCAAAGAATGGTACTACTGGTTTGCACCTAAGTACAAATACAGCAACACCACTCCTCGTCCCTGAGAACTCCCTCGCTGAATGAAGAGAAGAAACCAATGATCTTCGACCGCATAACCCCGATGGCCATAGGCGACCTAAGAACGTCATTAACGTTAAAGAGTGAAGCTCCATGGATGGCTTGTTAGGCCTACCGCTAAGAAAGAAATTTTATTTAATAATGTACAATATGTACAATGGCACACAAAAATATTTACACAAAATATGTACAAAATGTACAATATATACATTAAATACATTGGCGGCATAAAAAAAAATCTCTGAAAAAAATTACCACCCTAAAACGGTTTTTTCCAAATTGACAAAAATAAAAGTAAAAAAAAAGATAAGTTTTCTAGCTTATCCGACAACCAGGAACAGGGGCCTCCTGCGGACCAGACCACTTCTCTTCCTGTCGCGTGATCGGTGAGATGGGAACCTCCTCAACCAGCTCCTCCCAGGAAGCTCCCAGCTCCACGACCAAGCGACTCACCCTATCCTTCCTCCTCTTCTCCTTCCTCTTCCTACTCGAGTCCCGATTCTTTTTCATTCTTCTTCTCTCCCTCCAGCCCACATTTACTTCCTCATCCACCACATTCATCTCATTCACCCACTCATTCATCTCATTCACTTCCTCATTCACCCACTCATTCACTATTTCACTCGTTACTTCATCCATTAACTCATCGTATTGCTCTTCAGATATATCATTCATTACCTCCAAATAGATTCCATCCTTCACCTCATCCATAACTACATTTATTATCCCTTTCACCACATTCATCGCCTCATTCATTTTCTCCTTCCAGCCCACATACACTTCCTCATCCACCTCATTCACCCATGGTTCAAACCCCCCTGGTCGACCCCTACTTCGCACCTGTTGTCTCTTACAATACATTATATATAAAAAATTAAAACAAAAATTCTATTGCAAAAGAATTTTAACAAAAAAGAAACCAATATCTGGTTTATCAAGAAACAATTATTCCTAACAAAAAATTCAAAAATTCTTCCCAATAATCCAAAAGATTTTAAGCTATAAATTCTAATATTTTTTTTCCCAAGATCAAAAACAGTTTGACCACACCCAAAAATATCTAACAAAATATTTTTACGCCAAAATATAAAATATTTAACACCACAACCTGGTTTTATCAAAAAAAAATATTCCCAAAACTGGTTATAACGCCCAGTTATATCTAAGAAGAATTAAAAGAACCTGTGTATTTTTGCGCCAGAATATAAAGTTTACCGTAATGGTATATCACAATTATAATTTTAATAAACACGGTTCTACGGTCCGTCTTTGTTTCGGCCCCAGACTGTTAGTTGACACCATATATGGCTTGGACTATTGCTTCTCTGAATTCCACTACAATACTTGTGAAATTAAAACACTCATGCCACTATATTGTTTTGGTCTTATAACTAGTCAAAAAGAAAAACTATGATACTACACAAAATTACCCTGAAGAAAAAAAAAATAACAACGGAAATACGGAATACCCCCGCAACGAATCTACCCTTGAGAATCTCTTACTTGGTTACTAAATTAGCCAATCATTAATGAAAATTTAAATCTATCAATATAAGAACAAAAAAAAATGTAACAGTAATAACATATAAAAAGAATTAACCTTGTCAATTGTTGATTACAGCTTCCTGGTTCAAGTATATTCAGGATGCTCTAAATAACTTATTTGTGTTCGTCCTTTTTCAATTTATCCGTATGGCTGTTATAGTAATTCCCACAATCTCCTTGGTGTAGTTTTTGATGATATTATTATTATTATTTAAATCAGCGGAATCTGGTTTTGAACGTATTGATGACGTCATATTCCAATGTCATTTCCACTTATGCATAAAAATTATTTACAGGTTAATATCCAACCCAAAAACCTATTTTGTAGATCACCACGAAACTGATGTATTATTATTTTTAATTGTTTTTAGTGTACAGGAAACAGATGAAATACATTTACATATTATTCTCATCCCCATCTCGTAATAGGCTCACACGAAAGACACATGGAAGAAAAATGCCATTATTACTTATACTTTCGATTCTTCCCTTTTATTTACATAATTCTTTTATTGAGAAAATAACATTACCATTATTAGATATTGTGCTATATCACTATTAGATTAATTAATATCAAAAAGATTATACATTTAACAATATTCAATTAATGAATTTATTATTCTTTTTTGAACAAACTTTGGAAACGTTGTTTCCTTAAAAGTTAAATCACAATTGAATTATATCAAAAAAAAATGTGATCGTCTTTGACACATCATATATTAACCAAAAAAAATAGATCAGCGTTCAGTAAACAATGAGTTCTTTTATCCATTTGTTTTCTGTGATATTCGAATTTAAGGCTGTTCGGTATGATTTGAAAAAAAAAACTGTTAAACTACATATTATGATTGTAAAAATGAAATGGAATATGGAAATATTTTTGATGAATGGAAAAGAGAATAGAGATTGGTTCTAATATTATTATTGCGAATATAGTCGACGTTACAAAATATAAACATAAGAATCCAACTAAAACAACACATAGGAATCCAATAAGAGCTGTCAAAATTGTAAACTTTGAAAACCTAAATAAATTGTTTTTTCTTGCAATTCAAATGATGCAATGTGTTTAAGTTGTTTTTACTATATGGTAAGTTATTTAAATTTTTATTTTGATATTTTAGTGCTATAAAAATGGTGCTGGATAGATTTAGTGCTGGATAGATTTAACTACAAATCTCACGTGCAGGCGGCGTTACGGTCCAGGCTTACAATATATATTGTGGTCATATGTGCGGAAAAGTAGTTTTTTTTTTATTCTATTCTAGTACAAAATTGAATATTTTTTACGCATGTGTTTCTAAATGTGTTTGGCTTGGTTATAATTTGGTTTTAATAAAATTGTTTTTAATACTTATCGTGGTGATATTTTGACGAATTTATAATAAATTTTTAGAAATACTAGTGATTTTATTATAATTTAAAAATAATTTTACAGAAAAATTAAATATATTAAGTGAAAATTTTGAATAAAACATTAAATATGAAGTGTGTGATAATGACGTGTAAAAATTACTGAAAACATATACAGGATGGGATTTCTTATCATGTAACTAATAATGATATTATAATTTACTTTTCGATTAATAAGTTTTAAGTTTTTTAAATATTTTCGAGAAAAAAATATAATCTAAAATCAATGTAAACAATAATAGAATGCTTCGGTGGTAAATTGTCAAACTTTTTATGTTGTATTGTCAAACTATTTTATGTTGTTTTTCTATATAGTGACGTCTCTTTTTTTTATATTAATTTTGGGGGCGAAAATACGCTTAAATTTGGAATTGAATGCAATAATAGAAATATTTACGGCGCCTCTACTAGAACGCAAGTGTATTAGCAACAATGTATTGGTGTGCAAAAATTACTTCAACTTTTAACATCAATTTCACTTCCTCTATTGTAATGAAGCGCTTTCTCACTGGCGAACCAATGAGAAGGACATAGCAGGAAGCGTACCTAGCGAGATTGATTTTCAAGCCCCAAACTAGCTTCAGCCCATGGGAACGATAAAGTAACCCTGCTACTTCAGCACAAATACAGAAATGTACGCTATTTACGAGAATTTGCAGAAATGAGAAAAAAAAATACAAGTGTGAAAAAGGAGACTCTGGCGACCCCATTGGCGAAAGGCCCACGATCAACACGTCCAACCCCCCCCACAATCACTCTCAGACGCTCACACACTCACACTTCACGCATACTAACGTTCGCCCCCACATTCACACTTCTACGTTAGACAACAAATAAAATAAAAAAAATATAAAGGAAATAAAACACGTCCACTCACCCCATGATTAATCCTCCAGTCGTCCAAGTCCTTCGGCCTTAGCCCTCCATCAGTGATGATTCATCCAACAGGTATGGTATTACAAAAAAAAATAAATGTACGAATAATCCACTGGTGCGTGGACAATTTGGCAGCAATAGCAAACAAGTTGGTGTAAATTTGGAGTTGAAAATATGACAGTATCAGCAAAAATGGTATATAAATAATCAGTTGCAATATCCCAAAATATTGTAAAAATGTTGCGTTGAAAATACGATAATATCAGCAAAAATTGTATATAAATAATCAGTTGCAATATCCCAAAATATTGTAAAATTGTTGCGTTGAAAATGCGATAATATCAGCAAAAATTGTATATAAATAATCAGTTGAAATATCCCAAAATATTGTAAAAATATTGCGTGGCAAATACGATAATATCAGCAAAACTTGTATATAAATAATCAGTTGAAATATCCCAAAATATTGTAAAAATGTTGCGTTGAAAATACGATAATATCAGCAAAAATTGTATATAAATAATCAGTTGAAATATCCCAAAATATTGTAAAAATGTTGCGTTGAAAATGCGATAATATCAGCAAAAATTGTATATAAATAATCAGTTGAAATATCCCAAAATATTATAAAAATGTTGCGTGGCAAATACGATAATATCAGCAAAACTTGTATATAACTAATCAGTTGAAATATCCCAAAATATTGTAAAAATGTTGCGTTGAAAATACAATAATATCAGCAAAAATTGTATAAAAAAAATCAGTTGAAATATCCCAAAATTTTGTAAAAACGTTGCGTTGCAAATACGATAATATCAGCAAAAATTGTATATAAATAATCAGTTGCAATAAAATTGTTATTAAAAAGGTTGAATAAATTGATAAACAAAATCGTTGAATAAGTTTATTATCGAAATCGTTGAGTCTATTTATCATCAAAATCGGTGAATAAACTCGTAAACCAAAATCGTTGCATAAATTTGGCATCAAAATCGAGGAACAACTCTATTATCAAAATCGTTGAGGAAGTTTGTTATAAAAAAAATCGTGGAATCAATCGGTAGACCAATTCGTTGCATATATTTGTTTTCCAAATCGTTACATAATTTTGTAATCTAATTCGTTGCATGTGTTTATTATCACACCCGTTGAATAAATTTCGTAGGTATATCTGAATCCGTGGAAATTACCCGGCAACAGGTTGTATAAATAGACGTCGAATAAGTTAACGAATACAGTTGAATAAATGAAAATCACCCGGCGAAATCTTGTATGCACAAACGTGGTACAACTTGCACATGCAGCTGAATATTTTGAAACTTCAATGTAATAATGGATATGAGCAATCGTTGAATAAATTCGGAAATGTAGATGTAAACGTGGAGAATGTCAGACACAAATTCGGATATATAAAGTGATTCAATTGCCAATACGGTTACATGATTCGAAAAGACGAGGCAATAATTAGGAGATAAACACAATTCGTTGCAAATAGTGCCAAGGTTGATGCAAGTATTGTACAAAAATTTCGTTGTGAATGATGAACCTGCTATGCCAATATTATGTGTTGTACAATTTGAAACGGATGGCGTAACTGTTGCACTATTATATCGATATGGTATGAATTCTTGATGGTCCACAACAAAAAAAACAAAAGTATCATTGACAGTTAAATTTCAAGTATATTACTCTTAATTGCAGTCTTAATCCGCACATATTAATTTTTAAATTTTAATTTGATTAAACCAAACAATCACTATTGCATTATATAATCCAAGTTCATTGACACTTACAGACTACTAATTCTGACCAATTAAGCTTAACTTTAATTAGTTTAACAAGGCAAACATTATGGCTTAATATTTTAAATTTTTGGTTTTGGTTGGACAAAGCAAACTCTAACGGTGAATCTTTTAGGTTTAATTTCACTCCATTCAACAAAGCAAAAAAAACCTCCGGTTTGATATTTAATTTTCAGCAATTACACAAACGACCACTATTAAACTATTGCATTATATGACTCAAGGTTATTGTTATTTATACAAATATAAGCAAGTTCGGACACAATTCCGTATGAGTTTGATGCATTCACCAAAGCAAACACTATTACACTATATTGATATTTATAGAATTCACCTGATCGAACATCCAAAAAAAAACTATGACATCATAGTACGGACATCGTAAAATTAACATTCCAATAAATTAACACGAATTTAAAAGTACGGGACACAAACAAACATACAATAATCTTTTTTTTTGTTTTTGGTGGTTTTTTTTTTAAGTTCAATACACGGAATCATGGATTATGACTACACTATTGGTTCCACCAATATCAATTCAGTCCTAGCATTAAGGCACCTCAGTTTTAAGTTACACTATTAATTTTATTTTTTTTTCAGACGTTTGAATTTCGAGGTTATGTTAAATACCGTAATGCTTGTCAACTTGTTTAGAACATATATTGTGACAAAAAAGCCTGCCTTTGGCCGGGCATATTCATATTTTAATATCCTCCGGTAATTACAACAAGGCAAATTAAATTTTTGGATACTTTACCCTGAGAAATGATGTTGTTTTTCTGTCTGGAAATTTTCACGTTCTATCCAAAAAAGTTGACCTCCATCGTAGACAAACGTCAAAATCCACACACACAAAACGATGAATCCAATAGGATAATTGTAATAACTTCGTAGACGTTAACCACCAAAATCAAAAGGTAATAGAACTAAGAGAGGGAACCATTTACAGTGGCTTATTATATAGCCAAATTTTTTCCTCGAAATAACTCGAATACAGTGTTTTAGATGTAATATAATTAATTTACATCAGATTTTCAAATTATTGGGAACTTATTATAGTTCACAAAACCGTTTGCTATTTGATAATATTGTACGAAAATAAGGTTTGGACACAGAATATTTCCGACACATCCATAATATTTATAATTGAATTCAAAATAAATTAGATGCAGATTCGATCAATGTTATGATGTTTGGACATTTATTAAACTACAATCCACTATATCAGCACAGTGAAGTTCAGTACAACAACGGAAGGATTGTTTAAAGCAAAATACTCATATAAAGACAAATCAAATGTTTAACAAAGCAAAAATAGTAATTCTTTGTATGTTGACGATTGGAAACAAAATACACGTAGCTGTTATGAGGTTTTGGAAAATTTCGTTGTTTCATTACAGTTTGTGTTTAAAAAAAATTCAAACTCAAGTAGTAAGGCGAGAACAGTCGAATGGAAGTATAGCGTGCGTCAATTTTAGGGTGTTGTAAGATTAAATTTTAGTGGTTATACGGATGATAATTAACGAAAATTATTAATTACTTCAAATTAACCAATATTATGTTATATTAATGAATAAATAAATCAAGGTAATTAGTGCAATTTTCCTTCTCCCATACGTTTGTCCGGCCATTGAAGATTTAGTTAGATTTTAAGAAAAATAAGGAAGCTATGGGTTAAGGGAACTATACGAAATATGACTATTGATGAGGAATGGATGAGAAACTATTACAAGCGGTACAGATTAATAAAAGAAATAATAACTAAGGAAGCTGCAACTATAATACACTATGTCCAGACATTAGTCCAGACTATCCATTACAGAACAAGTGCTTTTTGGAAGAACACTCACGACCAAAAAGAAGTTGAAAAAGGCATAGGCTGGTCGCAAGTAGACCTTGTACATCCATATTAGTAGGGTGAGGCACCTCGATGTACCACAGATTAGCAATCAATTCGATCGGTATTACAAACCCAGTCTTAGCAGAAACAAAGTAACAAAGTATCTATGATCATACAAAAAAAAACTTTTGGGAGGGGTATCGATAAAAACAGTATTCTACTCTATTGCAAACGATGGATAACTAACATCTTCCAGACCCAATTTCGGGCAGATCTGGGGGATCCCGAGACTCTAAAGTCACAAAAAAAAAAAATTTTATTCAATCTGCTACAAATCGAAAAGAAAAACACCATTGGACCGACTCCTTTAATGAAATATCCGACACAATTCCGTTGTTCCGTTATGCAGGCTCGCAACCCACACCTGAACTAACACGAGTCTCATGCTCTACCGACTACACTAGCCGGGCTACACTGTTGTACGCTTCCGTCCAAGTGACTCTGAAGGCTGAAAAAAAAGACTGTTCACATAGTTTCAAGGTAACTAATTGAACCAAACTCAATACATTCGATCCCGGAAGTTTCGCTGGCAAATAGTCAACACAGAAAAAATTTTTGAAACAAGACCCGAACACCAAAGTTGATACACACTCACTGAACTGTGAATTCAAGACGAAACTACCCTCATACTTTATGGTCGTCGATAATCTTGACTTACCATGGCGGTGAAACACAAGCGAATGTTACTAACATACTGACAAAAAAAAATTATTACCGATATTAGGCACGAATGTCCTTGGAATGGTACACACCTCTACGTTTAGAAGCCAGGTCCTCCAGTTCGTAAGCAGCGCTACCTACCAACCTTATTACTCTGGCTTCAATAAACTTCTGTGCAAGTTTAGCCGATAATTTCTTACCGGCGTCACTCAAAATAAAGTTCCTTCGGAACACCGTATCACCTGGTTTAAACAAGGTTAACTGGGCTCGTAAATTGTATCTTTCAGCACTTTTGACAAATGCTTCGGCAGTTAAATCAAGAATTCGAATTCGAATCTTATTAAGATAATCAGGTCGCAGAATCGTTTCACCTGGATCATGAAGACTATTCAGTCGTCTCAGCAGTTCATATGACGAACCATGAGTCACCATAGGTATTCCAAACATTGCGTAATATGGGGAACACTTAAGTGTTTGATGCAGGGAACAACGTAGTGCACAAGCGATCTCGCTCAAGTGCAGATCCCATTTAGAATGCTCCTCCTTTAAATAGGATCTAATACCAGATAAAACACTTCTATTTACCCGTTCAGAAGCGTTAGCTTGAGGTGAATATAACGCTAGTAATGTATGTTTCACTCCGTGCTTCGCCAAGAAATCCTCAAATAGTTTAGACTTAAACTGCGTCCCATTATCGGACACAATAACTTCGGGACAACCAAATACGTGAAAGACATTGGTAGCTAATAGATGACAAATTGGTTCAGCAGTTAGTTTCCGTAAAGGAAATAAAAATGGATATTTAGTAACATGATCTAATACTACAAGGATAGCGATATTCCCGGCCTTTGAACGAGGATAAGGGCCAAGAATATCGATATATAATCGCTGACCGATTCGTTCTGTTTTCATCTGAGACACCATGGGAGCACGAAGTGGAACATTAGTTGCTTTGATTTCTTTGCAGGTCTTACAATTTCCTATGTACGATTTAACGATATTATACAGGGTTTTTGCTAGACCTCCATGAGATGAGGTAGGAGGATTGTGGGCCCTTGCAATACACTCGTCAGTGTATTCCTCAGGTAACCACAATTTCCAAACCTCACCCTCTGAAGGAATGTCAAGATCTAGACAAGCCAATCGTTTATAAACCCGACCAGAAATTACTTTCAGATCAGGCAATGTACCGTCTGCTTCGGTAACCAGATTTACCAACTCCAAATATCGAGAAGTGTTGAAGAAAGGGGAATTAAGATCTAATTCAGGCACTGGACATAATTCAGAAATGACGTCAACAGAGTCACGTCTTGATAGAGTGTCTGGAACGATGTTTAAATTTCCTTTTCGGTACTCAATATCAAAGACATAACCCTGCAATTTCAAGCTCCAACAAGCCAATCGACCAGAAAGGTCTTTGTGTTGCATTAACCATTTTAATGAAGCATGGTCAGTTATGATCTTAAAGGCCTGGCCCTCGACATACGCTCTAAATTTCTTTACTCCCAGTACGGCGGCTAGACACTCTTTCTCACTAGTGGAGTAATTGCGTTGCGCAGAATTTAGTTTCTTGGACATGTACGCTATGGGATGTTCCATACCGTCCATGTCACACTGTAGTAATACACAACCTATACCGTCATTGCTAGCGTCGCACTGGAGAGTAAAGGGTTTAGTGTAGTCGGGATTTATGAGAACTGGTGCTGATATGAGAGCATTTTTGAGATTTACAAATGCTGTTTCAGCTTCTGGGGTCCATACGAATTTAGTAGAATTTTTCTTCAACAAATCTGATATCGGAGAGGACATAGCAGAGAAATCAGATATAAAACGGCGATAATAACCCGCCATACCCAGGAAACGTCGAATCTGTTTGGACGTACGCGGTGTAGGAAATTCAGAAATAGCTAGAGTTTTATCAGGATCAATTTTCAACGTACCACCTCCCACAACATATCCCAAATATTTTACCTCCGGCAAGAGAAACTTACTTTTTTCCACGTTTATCGTCAAGTTCGCACGTCTAAGACACTGGGAGATATCTTCTAACAGTTTCAGATGGGCCTCAAAGGTATCTGTAACTATTAGAAGATCATCCAAGTATACGAAGACGCACGACTTGAGATGAGGAGGAATTACTTGGTCCATCAATTTAGTCATCGTTTGCGGCGCATTGCACAGTCCGAAAGGCATTCTTACGAACTGGTACAATGGCCGCCCTGGGACCGTAAAAGCAGTTTTCTCTCGGGAGTGTTTTTCCAGAGGTATCTGCCAGAAAGCGTCTTTCAGATCCAAACTGGAAATGAAATTACTCTGTGGCAGACGACTCAAGATTCCATCTATCTGTGGAAGGGGGTAAGCATCCTTTTTAGTGACGGTATTGACCTTTCGGCTATCCAAACAAAGACGATTCTTCCCGGGTTTGCGAATTAAAACCACCGGGCTTGACCAAGGACTGTTAGAAACCTCTATAATACCCAGAGATAACATTCTATCCAGTTCTTCTCCCATCAGTTTCTCAATGGCGGGCGATATCGGATAGTGTCGTTGCTTGATGGGAGCTGCAGTCCCCACATCAATAACGTGTTCCAACAAATGTGTTCGACCCAGACCCATTTTTGAAAATGATGGTAGAAGCTGAATAGTGTTTTGTAGACGGGCTTGATCGTCCATAGACAACTCGGATAGCACTGACTCCGTAGTCGACAAGGTAGGTAAACTAAACAAAGGGTTAAATAAGCCAAACGCGTTAAAGAAATCAATACCCAAGTATAGATTCTGTGTCAAAGACGGGATAATGTAGACATCCAAGGTTCTGAATTGGTTCATAAATGAAATCTTGGTTCTTATCAAACCCAAGATCTTCTGCCTTTGGCCATCTGCAGTACGGACTACCGCAGATGAATAAGTCAGAAGGTCTGGGGTTTGCACGATTTCCTTAGCAAAATCACCACCAATTACAGTCAAGGACGCTCCACTATCCAACAGTCCAGTATGTTGTTTACCCAATATTGACACGGTGGCATAAGATCTCACATCGTTGGCCAATTTCACGATAGAGGAAATGGTTTTAGTTTTAAACAAATGACGTTGTTGCCAATAAATACGAGAACGGAGCGCAGAGCGCGATGGAAGTTTCAAAGATGATAATGAATCGACAAATATGTTTGAGCGTATTTTCAGGTATTCGTTCAATCGTTGTTGGAACGATTTGATTTTGGTCCATAATGGAGGTGGTTCAGTATGAGCGGGTGTTCGTTTCAATAATGTTACATTGATATCATGGGTGGATACCAGTGTATCAGAAGCAGTGTTCAACGGGTGTTCTATAAGAGTGGATGTTGAAGCTCGGCTCAATAGTGTATCGTGTACCAATAAGTTATTGGGATTGGTAGATGAAATATCTGAAGGATCAGGAGACAAATTAAATTTGGTCTTAGACGAATCTAAGACAGGTCTTGGGAGCGAGAAAAGGTGTTGGGATTCTGGCCCCCCCTTCGGTTTCCCTGACAATTTTCACAATTAGGACACAACACATCGTCCTTCCCACATCCCCAACAAAACAATCGCTGTGATTCACGACAATCGTGCCACCGATGACCAGGTCGTTTGCAGTTCCAACAAATAGTTGAACTGGTTATTCGTCTCATATTAGGGGCAGGCTGTATTGCCGCAAGTTCGTTGGATGTAATTGGTAACGATTCAGTTGGCAATTCGTTAATTTGTATTTGTGAAAATTCACGATCTAAATCCACCTCAGACACCGGTCTCGATGGTCTAATGTTATAATCGCGCGGTCTGATTATTGACTCGGCCCATAATTTTTCGCGGTCACGGCAGAGCTGGCGCAGATGTTTCAGTCCATAGATGGTGACATAAAGTAGCTCCCTTCTAATTTCCAATCGTAAGTTGTTGCGAATCAAGGAGAACAACTCCACATCCGGCATCGGTACTCGTAGTTTATCGCCTAGTCGATAAATTGATTGTAAGAATTCATCAAACAATTCGGTGGGCCGCTGTTTCCTGGCCCTCATCCGCTCCTTTACCTCTTCGTCCGTCTGCCTGTCCTGAAATTCTATTCGAAGAGCATGACATAAGTCAGTCCAAATAAGCTGTCGGTTCTGGCGAAAATATCTCCAGAACCAATCAGCTGCTCGATCTGTGAATAACAAGTACAGACAACGGGTGACAATAGTAAAATCGCTATTTAAACACATCTCTGTCAGCCGCTCTATTCTGAAGATGAACGCTTCAACATCCAGACCATCGGGTCTGCCTAAGAACGTAACGTTCCAATTTCTAACTGTGGTAGAGTGCTGATCGAGATGTGTTCGTAATCTAGCCGGAGCAAGAGCAGGAGGAGGTTCAGCAAACATTGGTGGTACCGGTACGTTATTCCGTACATACGCATTTACTGGTGTATAATTTCCGGAATGAACCGATTGATGTCTCGGGGTGGTGGGCGAGATTACATTATGCGCTAGGGGTAGTAACACTTCAGGTGCCGGAGCACGTGATTGCATCATTGAGTGATTAATTCTCGAAATTTCCTGATCGATATGAGCATTTACTGCTTCCTGAAAACCTTGATCTTCCGCTGCAGCGGCACCATATATGGGAGATCGTTGAGCTATATTCACTCGCACTTCATCGGCGAGTCGAGATGGTGGAAGACGGTTTGCCAAAGGCGTGGACGAGGGCTGATTTCCGGTACTGGAACGACGTTGCCAACCTGCGGTAACAGATCGAGTCACAGGTCGCGGTGGGGGTGGCACTATTGTATAATTATTTTTATCTATCCCTCGAGGCAACCTCTGTAATTCTGCACGCTCACAAGCGGCTCGACAAATTGGGCAGGTGCGATTCTGCAACAACCAGTCGTTGAGGCAGATGTCATGAAAGAGATGGTTACACCGAGTGAGAAGTTTTACGTCGGCCGGCACTATTTCGTGTTGACAAACAGCACATGAGCTGGACCTATCCAGAACGTCAATCTTATCAGTGGCAGACATTATGAATACTCAAACCGCCGCACAGGACCAGATCAATAAATGCACGTATATGGAGAGCGAAACGAAAATTGTTACACTATCGATGCGAACGTTGAATCCAAATAAACAATTTAATTATTAACAGAAAAGATTATTTTATTCCAATATTTGATTACTTTGAATATTTTAAAGCAGAATTTAAAAAAAAATTATATGGAAATTTAGCGATTCAAACCTCAAACAGCTGCGCAATGTCTGACCAATTCGTCAATTATATTAAATAAGATTTAGTATTGTCTTGATATTATTTCACTACTATTTACAATTGTTCTCCAAGATGCTGAAATATGAACAGAACAAAAATAAACGGTGAGATTGGAGAGAAAGTAAGTATACTACAAATATGGCAGAAGATGGCAATTATGAAAATTTTCCAGACCCAATTCCGGGCAGATCTGGGGGTTCCCGGACTCGAATCTAAGTGAAGAGAAAAAAAAAGGCAAACTAAGAAAATAGAATGCTTCGTCTGACTTTCTCACTTACGACAAAGCGAACAAAACAATGGACCTTGGAGATTAAATCGGTATTCTAAGGCTATGGAGACACAACGTGGATTGATAAATACAAATTTCGGGCTCAATTGGGGCTGGGCAAATCCGACGATCCCAGGACAGACGATGTCAAGCTAAAGAAAGTTTACTGGTTTTAACGGATAGCAGTTTAATCTGGTGATCAAACAAACGCGAAAATGAAGTGCGAGAAAAAAACAAGTAAGCTATACTATTATTGACGATGTAAGTGGAGAACAAAATTTATGAATCAACATGCGGGAAAATTAAGATACTACACTATTGTAGGCGGTGGAATAAACAAAAATGTCCGAATCGATTTCGGGCGACTCTGGAGTTCCCAGAACTCGAAAATAAAAAAAAGTGCGGCAAGCCTACCGGTTCGGCAAGAAAATACTTAAAATTAACAAAAAAATTTTATCCTGCTTAGAAATTTTAACTATGTACTTAAAACTAACATGCAATGAATAATTGTAATAGAAAAAAAATATAATAGTAAACCTAATGGCTAATATTAATTTGCTGCTCCGGGCTGACTTCCACGTTGGTAAGTATATTCCAGGTTGCTTGGCAATTCTTGATTTATTTATTTGGTCTTCTTTTGTCTATTTATTATATTTCTTGTTTGTTTTCGTTGTATAATATTTTTATTTATTTATTATTTTTGGTTGGATCTAAAATTGATGAAACGAAACGGATTAGTGTCTGATAATATCAGCTGTTGTTTAATTATTTATTCAATTATTTATTTAATTGTTTAGTTATTTTCTATTTATTCGTTTATTCGTATTAATAACAACGGACAGAGGACGGACGGACCAATCAAGGGTTATTCATCACACTGGGGTTGGAAGTGGTGATCGCCGGTCTTTCCTTAATAGTTTGTTGTTTTTATTTTGTGGTGGGACCAAAGAAAAAGTTAAAATAACCTACGTTAAAGGATGGGAAAAGGTAGGGGAAAGGGAGCAGGAAGGGAGGTATAAGGAAGGGAATTGATAGGGTGGGAAGGGAGTGAGATTGGGTATGAGCTGGTAGTGTCTCACACAGCGGACGAGTGCTGATGGGGTGGTCAGAAGATAAATCCTCTGAACCACCATTCAATCAACAACACTCGCCAGCTGCGATCCACACCACCAACTCATACGGCAGATGCTATGGTCTGAGCTAATCCAATTAACTCACGACATGAAGGCTGGGCGAACATCTTCCCTCAGCAGTTGATATCAAACTGCTTTAGAAGATGTTCCCCAGTATCATTCGCGAGAACCGGACCACCCAGACCATAGGGTGCTAACGCTCCAGAGAGGGGACTCTAACGTTATGGAGTCGTTAGCCCAGCTGTGAATCTCGCTGCCACAGCGAACCCAGAGCATAACCAGATGACCAGGATGGATGTGATAGGCGTATACACCATTTCACAAATATCTAATCCTGGCATCTGGTCACCTCTGGCATTCCCTGTGCCAGTAAGAAACCCAGCCGTTACTAGGGTCCGTGGGTTTGTAAGGCCCATTGAGAATGATCCCGTAGAATCATTCTCACCCTTGCGTCTCATAGAAAAATAGAAAGGAGAAACATTGCTGGAGGCGTGGGGACGCAAAACCCCATCGAAGAAAAGTCTAAGGAATCTAAGACCTCCTTCGCTCCTGCGCGTTTGAAGCAGGGAACTGCTTCCACGCCGCCAGAGTCTTTTACTATTGTTTGGATGGAATGAAAGTTAATTTAGAAGAAAAAAATTTAAAAAAAAATTTTCGAATTTTTTGAAATTATGGAGGGACTCCTCCAGAGTCCTACATCGCTGTAGAAACCCTTAGAGAAGCCCCACGTTGGGCGCCAATTTGTAATGAAGCGCTTTCTCACTGGCGAACCAATGAGAAGGACATAGCAGGAAGCGTACCTAGCGAGATTGATTTTCAAGCCCCAAACTAGCTTCAGCCCATGGGAACGATAAAGTAACCCTGCTACTTCAGCACAAATACAGAAATGTACGCTATTTACGAGAATTTGCAGAAATGAGAAAAAAAAATACAAGTGTGAAAAAGGAGACTCTGGCGACCCCATTGGCGAAAGGCCCACGATCAACACGTCCAACCCCCCCACAATCACTCTCAGACGCTCACACACTCACACTTCACGCATACTAACGTTCGCCCCCACATTCACACTTCTACGTTAGACAACAAATAAAATAAAAAAAATATAAAGGAAATAAAACACGTCCACTCACCCCATGATTAATCCTCCAGTCGTCCAAGTCCTTCGGCCTTAGCCCTCCATCAGTGATGATTCATCCAACAGGTATGGTATTACAAAAAAAAATAAATGTACGAATAATCCACTGGTGCGTGGACAATTTGGCAGCAATAGCAAACAAGTTGGTGTAAATTTACAGTTGAAAATATGACAGTATCAGCAAAAATGGTATATAAATAATCAGTTGCAATATCCCAAAATATTGTAAAAATGTTGCGTTGAAAATACGATAATATCAGCAAAAATTGTATATAAATAATCAGTTGCAATATCCCAAAATATTGTAAAATTGTTGCGTTGAAAATGCGATAATATCAGCAAAAATTGTATATAAATAATCAGTTGAAATATCCCAAAATATTGTAAAAATGTTGCGTGGCAAATACGATAATATCAGCAAAACTTGTATATAAATAATCAGTTGAAATATCCCAAAATATTGTAAAAATGTTGCGTTGAAAATACGATAATATCAGCAAAAATTGTATATAAATAATCAGTTGAAATATCCCAAAATATTGTAAAAATGTTGCGTTGAAAATGCGATAATATCAGCAAAAATTGTATATAAATAATCAGTTGAAATATCCCAAAATATTATAAAAATGTTGCGTGGCAAATACGATAATATCAGCAAAACTTGTATATAACTAATCAGTTGAAATATCCCAAAATATTGTAAAAATGTTGCGTTGAAAATACAATAATATCAGCAAAAATTGTATAAAAAAAATCAGTTGAAATATCCCAAAATTTTGTAAAAACGTTGCGTTGCAAATACGATAATATCAGCAAAAATTGTATATAAATAATCAGTTGCAATAAAATTGTTATCAAAAAGGTTGAATAAATTGATAAACAAAATCGTTGAATAAGTTTATTATCGAAATCGTTGAGTCTATTTATCATCAAAATCGGTGAATAAACTCGTAAACCAAAATCGTTGCATAAATTTGGCATCAAAATCGAGGAACAACTCTATTATCAAAATCGTTGAGGAAGTTTGTTATAAAAAAAATCGTGGAATCAATCGGTAGACCAATTCGTTGCATATATTTGTTTTCCAAATCGTTACATAATTTTGTAATCTAATTCGTTGCATGTGTTTATTATCACACCCGTTGAATAAATTTCGTAGGTATATCTGAATCCGTGGAAATTACCCGGCAACAGGTTGTATAAATAGACGTCGAATAAGTTAACGAATACAGTTGAATAAATGAAAATCACCCGGCGAAATCTTGTATGCACAAACGTGGTACAACTTGCACATGCAGCTGAATATTTTGAAACTTCAATGTAATAATAGATATGAGCAATCGTTGAATAAATTCGGAAATGTAGATGTAAACGTGGAGAATGTCAGACACAAATTCGGATATATAAAGTGATTCAATTGCCAATACGGTTACATGATTCGAAAAGACGAGGCAATAATTAGGAGAAAAACACAATTCGTTGCAAATAGTGCCAAGGTTGATGCAAGTATTGTACAAAAATTTCGTTGTGAATGATGAACCTGCTATGCCAATATTATGTGTTGTACAATTTGAAACGGATGGCGTAACTGTTGCACTATTATATCGATATGGTATGAATTCTTGATGGTCCACAACAAAAAAAACAAAAGTATCATTGACAGTTAAATTTCAAGTATATTACTCTTAATTGCAGTCTTAATCCGCACATATTAATTTTTAAATTTTAATTTGATTAAACCAAACAATCACTATTGCATTATATAATCCAAGTTCATTGACACTTACAGACTACTAATTCTGACCAATTAAGCTTAACTTTAATTAGTTTAACAAGGCAAACATTATGGCTTAATATTTTAAATTTTTGGTTTTGGTTGGACAAAGCAAACTCTAACGGTGAATCTTTTAGGTTTAATTTCACTCCATTCAACAAAGCAAAAAAAACCTCCGGTTTGATATTTAATTTTAAGCAATTACACAAACGACCACTATTAAACTATTGCATTATATGACTCAAGGTTATTGTTATTTATACAAATATAAGCAAGTTCGGACACAATTCCGTATGAGTTTGATGCATTCACCAAAGCAAACACTATTACACTATATTGATATTTATAGAATTCACCTGATCGAACATCCAAAAAAAAACTATGACATCATAGTACGGACATCGTAAAATTAACATTCCAATAAATTAACACGAATTTAAAAGTACGGGACACAAACAAACATACAATAATCTTTTTTTTTGTTTTTGGTGGTTTTTTTTTTAAGTTCAATACACGGAATCATGGATTATGACTACACTATTGGTTCCACCAATATCAATTCAGTCCTAGCATTAAGGCACCTCAGTTTTAAGTTACACTATTAATTTTATTTTTTTTTCAGACGTTTGAATTTCGAGGTTATGTTAAATACCGTAATGCTTGTCAACTTGTTTAGAACATATATTGTGACAAAAAAGCCTGCCTTTGGCCAGGCATATTCATATTTTAATATCCTCCGGTAATTACAACAAGGCAAATTAAATTTTTGGATACTTTACCCTGAGAAATGATGTTGTTTTTCTGTCTGGAAATTTTCACGTTCTATCCAAAAAAGTTGACCTCCATCGTAGACAAACGTCAAAATCCACACACACAAAACGATGAATCCAATAGGATAATTGTAATAACTTCGTAGACGTTAACCACCAAAATCAAAAGGTAATAGAACTAAGAGAGGGAACCATTTACAGTGGCTTATTATATAGCCAAATTTTTTCCTCGAAATAACTCGAATACAGTGTTTTAGATGTAATATAATTAATTTACATCAGATTTTCAAATTATTGGGAACTTATTATAGTTCACAAAACCGTTTGCTATTTGATAATATTGTACGAAAATAAGGCTTTGGACACAGAATATTTCCGACACATCCATAATATTTATAATTGAATTCAAAATGAATTAGATGCAGATTCGATCAATGTTATGATGTTTGGACATTTATTAAACTACAATCCACTATATCAGCACAGTGAAGTTCAGTACAACAACGGAAGGATTGTTTAAAGCAAAATACTCATATAAAGACAAATCAAATGTTTAACAAAGCAAAAATAGTAATTCTTTGTATGTTGACGATTGGAAACAAAATACACGTAGCTGTTATGAGGTTTTGGAAAATTTCGTTGTTTCATTACAGTTTGTGTTTAAAAAAAATTCAAACTCAAGTAGTAAGGCGAGAACAGTCGAATGGAAGTATAGCGTGCGTCAATTTTAGGGTGTTGTAAGATTAAATTTTAGTGGTTATACGGATGATAATTAACGAAAATTATTAATTACTTCAAATTAACCAATATTATGTTATATTAATGAATAAATAAATCAAGGTAATTAGTGCAATTTTCCTTCTCCCATACGTTTGTCCGGCCATTGAAGATTTAGTTAGATTTTAAGAAAAATAAGGAAGCTATGGGTTAAGGGAACTATACGAAATATGACTATTGATGAGGAATGGATGAGAAACTATTACAAGCGGTACAGATTAATAAAAGAAATAATAACTAAGGAAGCTGCGACTATAATACACTATGTCCAGACATTAGTCCAGACTATCCATTACACTATTCTCTTAATTCTTTGCGTTATATTTTTTAAAATGAAAATTACAACCCAGAGAAGATCAAACTAGATTTAGACCAGCCCTGAAACTGTTTTTGAACAACATAAAATACTTGTAAGTTTTATTCTATTACCGCATTTACAGCGATATAGCAAACTAGGTAGTAAATAGTATATTAATTTGCATCTTGTCATATTTAATATGAGTTTACAGCGTAGATTGCAAAAAAATCTTTTATGATATAAACATATTTTAATTTAGTTTAGTCAAAGAATTAAGAGAATAGAGGAAATGAAACTACTTATTAGATTTAAAAGACGACTGTCTGATAGAAAGATTTTTAATTGAACGAATAAAAATACAATAAATAATTAGTCAAAGTATCAAAGGAAAGGATAACTTGATATTTTAATATAGAACACAATAATTACTTCAACACTTCCTCTGATTATTGTGTGAGAAGTTCCATCTCGTCGCAAATCGCCTTGATACGTCCTCTGGGTAATGCTTTCGTCATGATGTCTGCTAGTTCTTCATCAGTAGATATTTGTTTAATATCCATTACACCTTCTATGACCTTCTCTCGGATGAAAAAAATGTTTGATGGCTATGCGTTTTGTTCTACGATGAAACTCTGGATTTTGAGCTAATCTTACAGCTGCTGAGTTATCAGCTTGTAGAACAGGAATCTGCATCAGCTCTACCAGTTCCGAAAATAATCTGCTTAACCGAATTACTTCCTTTGTAGCCTCGTTCGCTGCAACAATTTCGGCCTCTGTAGTTGATGTAGCCACCGTTGCTTGCCTTTGTCTAAGCCACGAAATTGCACCGCCTGCGTACTTCACAACCACACCAGAAGTTGATGTACCAGTATTCATGCAACCACCAAAATCAGCATCACTGAAACACTCCAGAACACCCAAGTTTTCGCCAGACTTGAAAACTAAACCAAGATCTAAGGTGCCCTTAATGTACCGGAAAACTCTCTTGACACGAGAAACATCTTCCATTGATGGATTCTCCAGGAATCTAGAAATATACCCAACGCTGTAAGCCAGATCAGATCTAGTCCCAAGCATAAGATACATCAATGCTCCAACAGCTTGTCTATAAGGAAATTTGTGAGCCTTACTATCCTTCTCATCAACTATTCCCTTGAGAATTGGTGTTGAAATCGGTTTGCAATCAGAAAAATTAAAACGTTCCATGATTTTCTTGGCATACGACTTTTGACTTATGTTGATATGTGTATCTGCCACCTCGATTTCAAGACCCAAAAAATAGTCAGCTTTCTTCGAGACAATCTTGAACTCAGATTCAAGCTCCTTCATGAAAACTTCTAAATCTGTCAGATTATTTGCTGCTACTAGCCCATCATCAACATAAAGCACCAAGATTAGCTTCTTTCCGTTTTTCTCACGAATATACAAACATGGATCAGCCTTGCTAGCTCTAAATCCTAATTTCGAAAGAAAACATCCAAAACGTTTGTTCCAGCACCTAGGAGCCTGCTTAAGTCCGCACAAACTTCTCTTCAGCTGACAAACTTTATGGCTGCCATCTTCAAATTCTTCTGATTGCTTCATGTAAATTACCTCATCAAGCTCTCCATACAAAAACGCTGTAGATACATCAAATTTCATGACATGCTCAATTGCTGCAATAATATCAAAATATATCAAAACAACACAGTTGAAAAAGTAAGTGCAATATTTAAAGCAAGTCTTGCAATAGGAGCTATGCGTTGCAGGTTATTATTGAATTGTAAAGTAAATGTTGCATTAAACCTAATTTTAATGCATATCTATAAAATTTAAAACAACTCTTGCATCATAATTTATTTCTATAGAACAGCTAGAAGTTTTAATACACCTTGCTACAATTTAATACATTAAAAATTTCATGAAATTGCAAAATTCACTAGAGAAATATACATTTAGAAATATATAGTTAAAATCGTTTCATGTATGTATGTTTTAGTTATCGCTTCTCAGCTGAAAGTCCATAATAATAGTGATGAAGTTGGTATGTATGTTTTAATTTTTTCCGTTGTAAGCTTTTTATTTTAATTTGATTAATTTAGGCAGGTGCGTAATAATCAATGTAACTCGAAATTATGATGTAATTTGCATTAAAATGTCATACTAAAAAAAATGTTGCGCCTAATATTATTTAATGCAAATAACAGACATTTTTAAACAACAAGCTTTATATTCTACTCCAAGTACTCTGTTAAATATTTATGCAAAGAGCATTAGTTTAACTTTATATAGCAAGCTTTGTATTGTTTTGTAATGGAAACTTCCGTAGGACGTATATGTGTAGCAATTTGCATTACATATTCAATTTTTTTTAACTGTGTAACTACCTAGTTTTGATATATACTACTGTCGATGAAAGCATAGCTTTCGAAATACGTATATATAGTAAATAAAAACTATTAGTTATAAACAAGAAATTGGCGATTTTGTTTTAATTTATTAGTGAAATTTATTAGATTTTGTTCTTTTTTTATAGCTTCAAAAGTACCTTGGGCTTAACGCCAGGAAACGATTAAAACGATAGGTATAACGTCCTGTTTAAAAAGAAAAAACTCGTTATCTTGTTTCCGTTTGAAAAAAACTATAGAAAACGATTAAAAACTAAGGTAATGCTTCCTCCTTAGGCGGAAAAACACAAATAAACCGGTTTCGTTAAAACCCAGTAAACAGTAAAAACGATAGAAAACTGTTAAGAACGATAAGCAATGTATCCTTCTCCGAAGGCAAAAAATCCAAAAGACCGTTCCCGTTTTTATCAGAACTAAACGTTAAGTAATGCTGTCTCTTCATAAAAATAACGGTACGGTTATTTTCCGTTTCTGTCAGAAAAAAACGATACAAACCTATTCATTTTCATTTAAAATTTGTATAGAAACCAATAGCAAACAGCCCTATTGTTTTCTATTATTTATCTTAACAAGGGGTCACGATTTTCCTCAAAAAATTTAAGCATAAATTACAGATACATCATACAACACGATAGGAATATGATGACGGAAAAATATGATAGGTTTCGGAGGGTGCTATATACGGAATGTACGATAGAAAACGATTAAAACATATTCAGTTTTACCAAAAAAGTTACCATCGTTAATTGATCTTCAGATTCAAAACGATTAATACGATAAAAATTCTATCGTAAAAAAACCATTGAAACCGAAAACTGAAAAATTGTATAGGTTACGATAGATGATGATGCGTTTTCTATCTGGCAGATGTCTATGCGTTTAAAATAATTGAATGCGATAGAAACGGATAGCAAACGTATCGTTTTCAATAGTTTTCTATCGATTACTTTCGATGTTTTATGAAGGCTTGTTTATCACAAATCACAAATCTTCTTTCGTCAGATCGGTTGGATTTTCTGGACAATTGAATAGGTGGTGTGCATCATGTTTGGTGCCCTCACATGCGGAACACTTGTCCACTTGTGTTTTCTGTATATTCAAGTAGTTGTTTATAAGATGCGCGACCAGCTGGATCTTAACTACGCTAGAATAGATCTAGTGCTTCGCGTTAGTTTAACCTCTTACGACCTGTGGTGGTTTGCTATTGACAACTCGATTTGGGGCATAGCTTCTTATTGTACCTTCAACAGCTTTAGTATGTATTATATTTAAGCTCATTTAATACTTGGTTGTTTCTAACATCATTTAAGAAACAATTCGCCTCATGTCTCTAGGTGGTGTAGTCGTGGATAATGTGTCATTGCAGGGATGATGCTATTGTGACAAGCCCATAAATATTTTTTGGTAAGTATTTCATTATGTTCACTGACCGGCAATATGTTACATTCGTCTTGCAGATGAACTCGGTGAGCCATCAAATGACATCCAGTTGCTGTTCGCAAGGCTGCGTTTGTGTTATTTGTAACTTATTCCAGTGAGTATCAGCGACTTTGTATCCATGTGGATGCAGCGTAGTTTAGAGTAGGTCTTCCTATTGCGTTGTAGTGTTGTAATCCACCCCTTAGTAACTAAAATTGTCAAAACATTGACCTCTTCTTTTGTTTGTAATATAATGTTCATTGCTCAATGCAAAAATGAAATAAATCGGAAAGTCCAGCGTAGCAAATTTTCAATGTTTGAAATGAAATATTAAAAATTAATGCTAATGAACTGATTTTTCGATTTGTAATAATATGAATTGGGAGGTGAATCAAACAAAATATAGGTCAATTAATTAAACTAATTCGGTGATGTGTTTTTTTAAGTAATTCGTAATTTGTATTTTTTTTATTGGTTATTTTTCAGTAAAAACGGTTTTTAACAAAAACGGTTTACAACAAAACTGAATACAGATCCCCTCCAAAACTGAAATAATTGATTTAGGTTTTAAAAATTTTTTTGAGAAAAAGAAAAGAAACTCCGATTTAGACCGCGAACGAGTTGATATTAGAACAAAATAAATAGTAAATTTATTACACTTGTTATTTTTTGCAATTATGTTTTGATCTTAGATTATAAAATATATAGGATAAGTAATATCTTTTTAAGTTGAAGTTATTTTTATTTACATAAAGTAGTGTGCGATTTCAACGTGATAGTATTTGCACTGAAAAAACATAGTAACCTAGAAATTTAAATATCATCGAGGTTTTCCCTTGCTTGACCAAATATGCTTACAAAATAACAGACTTATGTAGAAATTTTGTATTTAACATTTTTACCCATTGAAGAATGACCAACCTTATTCAATTTTATTTTATGTTTGTCAAAAGTATTTCGATTAAAATAAAAATGATAATATTAAAACTGAAAATTTGATCCTAACTAAAATTTTATCATGTACGCTTTGGTTTTGTTTTCATTTAAACTAAATTTAAAATGAAAT
The DNA here is from genome assembly GCA_963693315.1 of Diogma glabrata. Taxonomy (NCBI): domain Eukaryota; kingdom Metazoa; phylum Arthropoda; class Insecta; order Diptera; family Cylindrotomidae; genus Diogma; species Diogma glabrata. The sequence goes on from CAVNZG010000748.1 coordinate 228,006, forward strand.
GGATATTGTTTATATGGTTTACTGTTTCAGGTTTTGTTTTAATTTAGAATGAAATTACAATGAAATATATATTATTTGGCAGTTACTTTTTTCTGGCAATAGAAGAATAATAATATATTTTTTCTATAAATGGAAAGAGATAAAAATGCTGCATGGGACCCTGTATTTTTGTATTTATTTTTACAGCAGCCTTTTCTTTTGTGGAAATTATTTTCAATGCGAAATTTGAATTTAAAAAACAGTTTCAATTTTTTTTTATAGTTTTATAGTGTACATACACAAATATTACTTATCCTGTATATTTTATAATCTAAGGTTTTGATTTTAACTTTTATTTAAATTTTAGTAAAGATAAATAAGATTAAAAAACACGCTCAACTAGTTACGATTTTTATATCATTGTCAAGAGCTTAAAAAGTTATTGTTATAAACACAAATAAAATAAAGTTAAATACAGTTTTAAAACTAAAGTGATTTTGTATATTATTTTGTGAAACCTGACGGTACATGGTCCACCACAGTCGGTTGTAATAATAGGGTTTTTATGTTAAGCCCATGAACTACCAGCTAGTGCTAGTGCTTAGTTGAGCAAGAGCATTGAATTTAAGTAGTGGGTCGAATGTTACATCAACAGTATCGGCTTTTTCACCGTAGGAATAAGTATGTTGTTAATGCAGATGTTGAGTGTTGTATTCACCTCCTTTGTCCATGTGGTGAAAAGTGTAGAAGTGGACTTTTCGGTGGAAAGCTTCATCTTTCTGGTTTTAAATCATTCATTCAGAGTGTAAAGGTAGGCGTACAGAACATTAGTGAGTTGTTCCAAGTTGTTTCCTGTTGCCAGCACCGTACAGTCTTCTACATATGACGTGTGGTTATTTTTTCTGGTGGGGTAGGTAGGTAAACTACTAAACTCCATCTTGTGGATTTCCTTGTCTGAGCCCTCTTATCTTATATTTGCAGTTACGGAACACAACGTATGTTTGCCGGCCTCATAGGAAGTTGAACAACCATCATTTTATTAAACTTGGCAGATTAGTGTTACATATATCATTCAGTAGTGCAGCGTGTGACACTGTGTCAAATGCTTTTTAATTTTTATAGGTCGAGGCAACTAAGATTGTTCTAGCACATGATTGTTTTTGGTTCAGTCCACCACTGATTTGATTTTGGATCTTGTCTACTATGTGCTGTCCTAAAGTAAACTGACCAGACGTCCCACGCTGCGTGGAAATGTCCCACATTTCATTGCGTTGTCTCACGGAGAAATTTAACCCACGAAGCGTCCCACGAAACAAATATTTGCACCACATTTGCCCGCATTATCGAAATAATCAAAAAACCTTATATCTACCTACGTACAGTTTGCGAAATATTTTAGTCAAAGCAATGACTTCACAGTTTTTTCTTGCAGTTTGTGTAATGTTATGTTATGATGTAATGTTATGTAAGTTATGATGTAATGTTATGTTAAGATGTAATGTTATGTTATGATGTAATGTAATGTAATGTTATGGATATGTTGATTTAGCTATATTGAGAGAACAAACCAGTGCAATATTTTTTCTTACTAAACTAAAATAGTGTTTCAACTATAATTTTTTTAGAAATACTGAACTCAGTTTTTTTCACTTCAATAATTTACATTTTATTTTGCAAATACGTTTTGATGTCTAACAGATCTACCTCAGCGAAAAGGTTTCTTTGTTTATAGAAACATCTCCCCAGGTTTAGATACGAGAGATCGAAAGTATATTATGAAAAATAAAATACACAATATTTTACTTAAAAAGACGCAGTTTTCCGTGTAAATTCATAAACATTTAAATTTTTAAACCAGAGTTTACAATTTTACTTTATTCGACCACTCATCTCAATCCTTTGAAATAATATTCAAAAATTAAAATGTTCATAATTTGAATATCGTTCTTACTCGCAAGAGTAAAATTTTTGATTTTTCGATTTTACTCCTTTGTAACGATCGCAATAATCGCAAAACAATAATAAAATCAAATTCCTCTTTGTTTTCAATTCAATAGAAATGTATTACATTAATTTCCGTTCATTTTTACATTAATAGTACTTTTAAAATTTTCCCAACTTAACTGCTAATTGATTTTGAATATATTATAAAAAGCCAACGAACGTACTAAATTTTTATTTCCAATACTAATGAACAGATGTCGTTGTTAATCATTGCTGAATTTCGAAGATTACCCGATTTTGTTTTGACATCATAAGATGTCAAAAGCAAAATCACATTTTGCAATTTAAAAAAGATTCATTCCATTTTTGCTTTTCAAAAGAAAATGTTCAATTGTTTTTGTTATTAAACATTAAATCAAACAAAAAAGTTAACACTGTTTTCATTAGTGTGTGATTTGGATTACATATATACATTTTTTTCTGAAGTTTTTCATTCTTGTTTTCATTAAGTTTTTTTACTTAATTTATCTTAAAAGAAATCTGCTTTATAAAATGTGGCAGTACATGAAGATAAAGTATCCAATGATGTTATCGAAAGTGTGAATAGCAAGGATAACAGTGATCGAAGCTATTACCACAGTTAGAGACAATCGTTTGTTTGATGGTTTTTTTCCGGTTGTTGAAACCGCATGGATTCAAAGGCAGATATATAAATGAAAAGTTAAAGGATCAAATGCAATGTTCAATTGGGCATTTCGAACAACGAAGGTGTAATTCAACAGCAGCAACTGATGTTCACAAATTAGTTCATCCAATATAATTAATTGATCAAACGCTAGTCAAGGGAATTGAAGAATTAGAACCAGATCATCAATCAACAGTTAATAATTTAAGGTATTTATTGTAAATATATATATTAATTTTAGTTTAATTATCCTCTTTGGAATGTCAGGCTAATTATATAAAATTTAAGAGATTCCCAAATTTACGATTCGATTTTATCCCGGGTAAATTCCTTTTAAATATATTAGTTAACAAAGGTCCAAGATAATAACTAGCGCCGAACAAAAGGGACCCGTTAGGTTAATTACAGTTATATTTCTTGTATTTTTTTTAGATATATATATATAAATAATTTGGTGGGAAAATATTTTTCAGGTTGGGCGTTGGCAAGCCGGTTTTTTTTTTTTGAAAAAACTTTTTTTTGTGTGGAACATCTTATATTATTATATTTATATATTTATATATTATTTGATTATCTCAATTCAGATTAATAGTTTGTTTTTCGCGTCGGTTTATTTAGCTAAATTTTGGTAAAAAGCTAGAGGAAAAAAATAAAGGTTTAGTTTCTAAGGTGTTCATGTGTATATTTATCATAAGTACTCTAAATTTATATTTTCAAAAATTTAAAGAATTCCGCGTTTCTCTTTGTAAGTTTTAGGATAAACCAGTTGTGGTTTTTTTTTGGTAATAGGGTGGTGGCAATCGGTTTGAGCCGTGGTTGTCAATCAGCTTTTTGTGTATCTTGAAATAAACCAGTTATTGGTTTCGTTTTGATTAGGAAATTATATATTTTGAATTTTGATAAGAATGTATACAATTATGAGGGGTCAGGGGTTGATAAGGAGGTGTCGGCCAGGTGGGTTTGAGCCCTGGATGAATGAGGTGGATGGGAGAGCGAATGAGGAGAGAAAAGAGAGAATGGTTGAGGCGAGGAATGTAGTGGATGGAATGATAAATGTGATTCTGGATGAGGTAAAACATAAAATATTTTTGGAATTGATGGATGATATTTACGAAGAAAAATATGATGAGTTTCTGGATGATTTGATTTGTGAGATAGTGGATGAGGAGCTGAATGGAGTGGATGAGGAAGTGAATGTGGGCTGGCGTGAGAGGAGACGGGTCAAGAGAAACAGGAGCTCACACCTGAAGAGAAAGGAGAGGAGGAAGAAGGAGAAGGAGAGTCGCTTGGTCGTGGAGCTGGGAGCTTCCTCGACCAAGAGTACTCAAATAGAGGAGCTGGTTGAGGTGGTTCCCATCTCACCGACCATGCGACAGGTAGAGGAGTGGATTGGTCCACAGGAGGCCCCTGTCCCTCACTGTATAATTAGTTAAGTGGTTGCTTGTTTGAAAAAAAACCGTTTTGGGACAGCAATTTTTTTTGGAGATTGTTTTTTTGTGCTGTCATTTGCTTTTAATAATACTAATTGTTTTTTTAATTTGGGGAAAAAAAAAAAAAACCGCTTTGGGGAAGCAGCTTTTTTTTGAATTTTTTTTATGCTACCATGTACATATTGTACATATATTTGTTTATATATTGTACATATTTTTGGATGATGCAATTAATTTATATATGAAATTAATCGTATGTTTTTCTGATTGTGGTTAAGTCATGTTTCTATGAGTTTTAGGATGTTATTAACGTAATAAAGGTTAACATTGACCAAACAGCTTTTCAACAGTTTTGTATAAGTTTAAATCTTTCGTCACTACTTTCAAAGTATTATTGGTCTATGTTTATGGAAGTACAATTGAAAATAATTAATTCCCATCAACTTTATAGAGTGAGCCGGATCCAAATCAATATCTCTACATTTGTCATCATATTGATCCGCTAATGTACGTATACAGATCTCGTATGAGTCCATTTTAGCTACCACCATTTTTTTTTAGAATTATTTTTTCATTGCGATTAATTTTAAAAAGTGGTATAAATATAGAAATAATTATTTTTAGCTAACATTTATTTTTGTTTTGGATACAATAAATAAAGCGAAAGATTTAACCTAAACAAATATATTAGAGTTAATAACTTAAAAATTAGTAAGCTTAGTTTTGAATTTAAAATAATCGAAATTTTTTTTTAAATTACCAATTTATTATTTAGTCTGAAGATTAAATTTAATTAATTTCATGTAAAACTTTATTAACACATATTATGTATTTCATGTTTCGATTTAGCATTTTTAAATAAGAAATTATTTAGATTATGGATAAGTTATATATTATTTAGGTTTATTGATTCACTTTTCCCAGCGGTAGGCCTAAAAAGCCATCCATGGGGCTTATCCCTTTAACATTGATGTCGTTCTTAGATCGCCTATGGCCATCGGGGTTATGCGATCGAAGAACATTGGTTTCTTCTCTTCATTCGGCGAGGGAGTTCTCAGGGACGAGGAGTGGTGTTGCTGTGTTTGTACTTAGGTGCAAACCAGTAGTACCATTCTTTGCTCAGAGGCTTCTTCGGTGTAATGAAGAGAAGAGCCAATTATACTTTTGCTTTCAGGATCAGAGGCTTCACCTCAAACAAATTCAAAAACTTTTCCACTTTTCCACTTAGCTTTTACAATAAAACAATTTTTCATAGAGTTTAGGATTTGAAGTCTGGTGCTCGGGAGCGTTCTTCAACTTTCGCATTAGGTTTAGTTGTAATTTATTTGTAGGTTAAACAAGCACAACTGGGTCAGTAGAAATGGACCTAGTGTCTAATCGTGACAGTTGTGATTGTTTTATTAGGTTGGGGAGAATCTGTTCTGTAGAATCTGGTCGTTAGGGGCTTTTCTAGTCAGTTCTCACATGCATTGTTGGAGTGGGCTCGCGAACGCGATATTTTAAATTTAAACAATATGGATATTGTAGCCATACTTACTTTTTAAATTGTCTCCAGACGAATCTTGATTTTGGGAATCTCTTATTATATTAAATAAAAATAAAATAAATCAAACAAATTTTTCAAGAATTAAATAAATAAAATTTTTATTAAATAAAGTAAATTTTCGTAATTAAATAATTTTTATTAAATAAATAATTTTTTTTAAATTTAAGTTAATTTTAGGTAACTAAATAAATAATTTTTTTTAACTAAGCAAATTACATCAAGATATAAATAAATATTTTTTATTTTTTTTAAAAAAAATAAATCAATATTTCAGAGTTAGGACGGTGCATCCAATAAATAAACATTCTTCTAGATATTTTTATTTTTCAATTTTCTTTTAAAAATAAATAAATATTCTTAGGGGTGCTATCGTCAATAACTAATTTTAGGTATATATTTATATATTTCAGTATATCTGAAATTAAATAAATAAATTATATTTTTACACATACAATATTTTAGGAACTTTTGTAAAAGATTCAGTAAAGATTAGCGGCGACAGCGGTTTTTTGTTCTTTTACAAGTTTGTTTTTACAACATTTTTTTTTGGGGCGTTCGTTGTTTTTTTTTCATTTCTTTGCGTTTTAAAACTTCCATCGGACGAATTTTTCCGGGCGAATTAACTCCACCTTTTTTCTAGTTGGAATTGGTTTTATTATTGGTGTTGACGTTTTTTTTATTGTGAATTCTGGATTCTATAAATTTTACCATCAAAATGTCAAGTCACATTGGCGTGGACCATCCGTTCTATGGTTTGGAATCCAGTGAGCTGCAGATCGAATGTCTGGTTCGGGGTGTGGATTTTAGAGGGGTCAATTGGGCAGAGGAACTGCGAAACCACGTAAATCATGGTGCAGTTCCAGTAACGGTATCTCATGCGAGAGACTTGGTAGCTGAGTCTCAAACGGTGGTGCAGGCAGCACAAGTTGTTTTAGATCAGGTACGTCGACTTCAACCACCGGTTAATCAGATCTTCTTAGATGGTTTGGCGAATCGAGTGTTGCATTATACAGGTAGGATGAATAGGTTGGGTCCTCGCAATGACTTGCAAGAAGCCCGCACCTACGCTATCTCGCAATTGTCACGCGCTTGGGATATAATAGGATCACTGTCAACACGTCCAATTATACAGAATAAGCCAGGAGTATCATCTGCTCCATCTGCTTCACCTGCTTTTCGACCAGGTGAGAGATCCACACCGATCCCAGTACAGCCAATAACTGAGACAATAAATAGTCTGAATCGTACAGACCATCAACAACAGAGACGTTCGGATCAATTACCACCGGCTTATTTTCAGCAATCAGGTTTGAGAGCAGAGGACCTTGCAATACCACTATTGGGTCCATCTTTCCAAGCTGAACACATACACAACAATCCAGCATTGGTACAACAACAATCATTAAATTATCCACAAGCTCCACTAACAGCACCACCACCATACAACCAACCTCCTCAGGTATGGCGTGACGCGGCTCCAGCGTTAGCACCAGTGGAGTACCGAGAGGTTCGTGGGAACAATTTGAGTCGTTATGACTCAAATTGGGTTCCAACCTTCACAGGAGATGGTCACTCTCCTGATGTTCATGAGTTCGTTCACAGAGTTGAGGCGGCCGCCAGGAGGGACCGTGTGAACTGGGACGACCTTAGGTCTATCGTTCCACGGTATCTCAAGGGGGCTGCCGACAGATACTATTTGAACTTAACTCATGAACATGAGGTGGTGACCTATCCAGTGCTAAGGGAGGGACTCCTACAAACCTTCGGTACGCTCACTGATGATAAGGCGATCTTGCGCGTTCTTCTGAACCGCAAACAAAAGTCAAAGGAGAGCGTATACGAATATCTGGTGGAGATTGGTTCGTTAAACCGTCGCTTAGCACGTCCATTTGCTGACCGAGAAATGCTAGAGATTGCTCGGGAGGGACTGAGTGTGGAGCTTAAAAATGCTACACTTGCAGCAACAATACATTCTATTGATGAACTTCGGACTCTATGTCAGAAGTTTGAACGTTTGTGGTCCACACCAGTTCCAACCAGAACATCAAATTTAAGAATTAGCGAGGTACAACAAATGGATGACTATGAGGTGGATGCTGGAGCAGAACAACATGGATATATTGATGCGGTGGATTCAACACAGAGACGGATATTGCAGCGACCTAGCATAACATTTGACAACAGTCAACCTGGTCCATCAATATCCAGACAACCAATAGTATGTTTCAGATGTGGAGTAAATGGTCATCGAGCTCCTGATTGCTCTAAGAATCGGATAAAATTGCACTGCTGGAAATGTAATAAACCGGATGTTATTTACGCAAATTGTTCATATTGTCACCCGTCGGTAAACTTCCGTCCGAGAGTACATGCTTCGGGGATGGTACCCTCGGTTCAACATCCAATGAGCCCGAAGAAAACGACGAGAGATGTAGCAACGCAGGACGATCGATCACCACTCAGGAAACCAGAATAAAATCACCCAGTACATTTAATTTCCCATCATTACATCACACATATTTTAGACGTCTTGAACGTAACATTAGATATTGGAGGATGAGGAAATTATTTCGTAATGCTTGTATTTCATCTATCCTTTCAGAAACAAAGGATCCTCGGCCGCGACTAACAATTAGGATTTTGGACAAACATATTTCAGGTCTATTGGATAGTGGAGCGTCAATCACTATACTTGGAAGAAATTCCTTGGAATTATTGGAATCATCAGGTACAACCTACCGTAAGTACACTTCGTGTATTCGTACGGCGGATGGTACTGCAAATAAAATTTTAGGTTACATAGAAGTTCCAATAACTGTGAATGGCTCCACTAAACCAATGCGGTTCCATATAGTCCCTGGATTACGAGAAGAGCTCTACCTGGGCATAGATTTCTGGGAGAAATTTGGTATTGTACCTTCATTTGTTAGTGAACTGACTCGCACAGAGCTACAAACTTTTAATATACATAACCTCACCACTGACCAGCAACGAGAACTGGATATGATCAAGGATTCTTTCCCGTCATTTGAAGTGTCTGGACTCGGAAAGACTTCTTTAGTTGAACATGTCATCGATGTTGGTGATAGTGCACCTGTTAAACAGAGACACTATCCCACATCGCCGGCTGTTCAACTGAAGGTCTATGCCGAACTTGACCGAATGCTTCAAATGGGCGTGATCGAAGAGTCTAACAGTTCTTGGTGCTCGCCAGTGGTTTTGGTACAAAAAGAATCTGGTAAAAACAGATTATGTATTGATAGCCGTCGTGTCAATTCACTAACGAAAAAGGACGCTTACCCACTTCCCTTGATTGATGGCTTACTAGGTCGTCTAAATAGCACAAAGTACATTTCCAGTATTGATCTCAAAGATGCTTTCTGGCAGATTCCTCTGGCAGAAGCATCTAGGGACAAGACAGCCTTCACAGTGCCTGGTCGTCCATTGTATCAATTCCGGGTTATGCCCTTCGGATTGTGCAATGCTCCCCAGACAATGTGTCGGCTAATGCACAAAGTGATACCACATCAATATCACGAAAATGTCTTTGTTTATTTGGATGATCTATTGGTAGTCTCTTCCACGTTCCAGGAACATATGGAATTGCTGTCCAAAGTCTCTTCATTGTTAAGAGCGGCTGGGTTAACAATAAACCTCAAGAAAAGTAAATTTGTTCTGAGAGAGGTGAAATATTTGGGATTTTTGGTTGGTGAAGATGGTCTTCGAACAGACCCTGACAAGGTAAGAGTTGTTGCTGAGTACCCAGCTCCATCAACAGTAAAACAAATACGACGTTTACTAGGAATGGCTGGTTGGTACCAACGTTTCATACCAAATTATGCAAGCGTGGTATCACCAATTACAGATTTATTGAAGAAGAGTTCGGGGAAACTGAAATGGACATTAGAAGCGCAAGCCGCTTTCGAAAATTTAAAACGATTGCTGACTACAGCACCAGTATTAGTGAACCCTGATTATAATAAAGAGTTCTTTATTAGATGCGATGCAAGTCTGACAGGGATAGGTAGTGTGTTGTATCAGGTTGATACTGACGGACAAGAGTGTCCGATAGCCTTCATGTCGAAGAAACTTAACAAAGCTCAGAGAAATTACTCAGTTTCTGAGCTTGAATGTCTTGCGGCAATTCTGAGTGTGAAGAAATTCAGGGGCTATGTTGAAGGTCACCGATTCACAATTGTGACTGATCACTCAAGTCTGAAGTGGCTTATGTCACAGAAAGACTTGAGTGGTCGTCTGGCTAGGTGGAGCCTAAAACTCCAACATATGGATTTTACCATTGTCCACCAAAAAGGTACCCAAAATATAGTCCCTGATGCTCTATCTCGTCTTTATGACGATACACACGAGGAATTGACGGAAGCATTAACACATCACATTAACGACATCAAAATCGACAATGAAGGTTATCGGCACAAGGAATATACGGATATGATAGCTAAAGTTCAATCATCTCCTAAGGACTTTCCATCAGTTAAAGTCGTGGATGATAAGCTATACATACGTATTGAGCCAAGATCTGATGCAATACCCAACGATGTTCCTGTGTGGAAGCTCTGGGTACCAAAACCGATGACTTCAAACATGATTCAGAAACATCATGATGATAGTACTGCTGCTCATGGAGGTGTTAAAAAGACTTTAGAATTACTTCGACGTCTTTATTATTGGCCGGGCATGGCGTCACAGGTACACAACTATGTTGTGTCCTGCGACACATGTAAACAAACAAAAGCCACGAATCAGATATTGCGTCCTCCGATGCAATATCAATTCGAAACAGCACGTCCATGGCAGAGAGTCTATATAGATTTTTTGGGACCGTACCCTCGTTCTACACTTGGGAATACGGTATTACTGATAGTTCTGGATCATGCTACGAAGTTTGTACTACTGAAACCACTTAGAAACGCAACTTCACCGAAGGTGAATGCTTTTCTGAGGAACGAAGTGTTTCTTACATATGGGGTACCAGAGTTTCTACACAGTGACAATGGCAAACAGTTCACTAGTAGGAACTTTCAAAGTCTTTTGTCAGATTTCGGCATTAAACACATTAGGACCGGTGTCTATAGTCCTCAAAGCAACGCGTCAGAGCGGGTCAATAGGTCAGTCCTGGCAGCAATTCGAGCGTTCATTAAAGGTCAACATACACAGTGGGATTCACAAATTGGTGAAATCGCTTATGCACTGCGGGCTGCAGTACATTCTGCTACCAAGTACTCACCGTACTATTTATTATTTGGTCAACATCCAATCTCGGATGGAAATACTTACCATTTGTTGAGATCACTACACAAGCTTGGTGAAGATGCTGGTGAAGAAATAGAACGCTCTGATCATTTGACTCTGCTCAGGAACCGGGTTCAACAAAATTTAAAAGCAGCTTTCAAAAAATCGCAACATCAGTATAACCTGCGATCTAAACTACGGACTTTTCAACCACAACAACGTGTGTTTGTACGGCAACATCATTTGAGTGACGCTACCAAAAAATTCTCGGCAAAATTGGCTCCAAAGTTCTTACCTGCAATGATTAAGACTAAGATCGGAAATGTACTCTACGAGTGCACAGATATGAGCGGTAAGAATCTTGGAGTCCATCACGCGAAAGACATCAGGGAATGATGTCTTTTCGTTAGGTAGGGTTGTTCCTCTGGCTGATTGTCGTCTCTGGGGTTCACATCTTCAGGTCATACTTACTGGTTGTATCGGGGTGTCCATGGTGCTGGCGTTCGGATGGATGGTCGGTCTCAATACTCAGTGAAGTTCTTAAGGACTTCATGAGTGTTGGAACCGGTCATCGGTCTTGCCGCCGGTGACTGTGGGTATCTCGATCCCAGATACAGTTTAATAGGTGGAAGTAGTTCGGTGGTTTTCTGTCATGGAGGGGATGGCGACGTTTTTGTGATTTCAAGAGTAAAAACCTTGGTTTCTACCTTGAATTCATGGTGTAACGATCGCAATAATCGCAAAACAATAATAAAATCAAATTCCTCTTTGTTTTCAATTCAATAGAAATGTATTACATTAATTTCCGTTCATTTTTACATTAATAGTACTTTTAAAATTTTCCCAACTTAACTGCTAATTGATTTTGAATATATTATAAAAAGCCAACGAACGTACTAAATTTTTATTTCCAATACTAATGAACAGATGTCGTTGTTAATCATTGCTGAATTTTGAAGATTACCCGATTTTGTTTTGACATCATAAGATGTCAAAAGCAAAATCACATTTTGCAATTTAAAAAAGATTCATTCCATTTTTGCTTTTCAAAAGAAAATGTTCAATTGTTTTTGTTATTAAACATTAAATCAAACAAAAAAGTTAACACTGTTTTCATTAGTGTGTGATTTGGATTACATATATACATTTTTTTCTGAAGTTTTTCATTCTTGTTTTCATTAAGTTTTTTTACTTAATTTATCTTAAAAGAAATCTGCTTTATAAAATGTGGCAGTACATGAAGATAAAGTATCCAATGATGTTATCGAAAGTGTGAATAGCAAGGATAACAGTGATCGAAGCTATTACCACAGTTAGAGACAATCGTTTGTTTGATGGTTTTTTTCCGGTTGTTGAAACCGCATGGATTCAAAGGCAGATATATAAATGAAAAGTTAAAGGATCAAATGCAATGTTCAATTGGGCATTTCGAACAACGAAGGTGTAATTCAACAGCAGCAACTGATGTTCACAAATTAGTTCATCCAATATAATTAATTGATCAAACGCTAGTCAAGGGAATTGAAGAATTAGAACCAGATCATCAATCAACAGTTAATAATTTAAGGTATTTATTGTAAATATATATATTAATTTTAGTTTAATTATCCTCTTTGGAATGTCAGGCTAATTATATAAAATTTAAGAGATTCCCAAATTTACGATTCGATTTTATCCCGGGTAAATTCCTTTTAAATATATTAGTTAACAAAGGTCCCAGATAATACCTTTGGAGCAGATTACATTTTCCTGTTGTTTCATTCGATTTGCAAAAGAACAAAATTGGTACCGCTACGTCATCCTTTATATTCATTTTTCTAACAATACATGAATAATTGAACGAATCGTTCGAAGCATTTTACGTTTGAAAGCATCAAATTTGAAGCAAAAATAAAAGTTTTGAGTATTTGAAAGAAAATATTTATTTCAATTTAGTAGCAAGAATTATTTTTTATTATTTTAACTCCTGTATGTGGAAGTGTCATATTTTTTTTAAGCTTCGCACTCTGAAAGAACAAAGAAAAGGAGTGATATAAGTAGCGTTTCAAACTCTGTTTAAAACACACTTTAACTAGGTAACTCAAAAGTAAAATTGTTATTTTCTAATTTATAATCTTTTTCTCAATAAAGAACAAACAAGTAAACAGCATAAAAACTTGATAAATGATATAGATTTGCAAAAGATAAGCCAGAGGTATACTGTATACCTCTTATACTTACAGAATACAGAAAACATATTAATTATTTAGTAAAATTAAAATAAATTGTTTCAATTGTTTTGCAGTCTTTACTTGTGTAACAAAAGTTTTAAGCTACTAATAAAAGGTAAATTTTCCAATTAACAGTCGACATTATGATACATATTAAAAGGCATATAGATACAGATAAACATAAAAAAAGCGTTGCTATAAGCCGCCAGCTCCAGTAGCTTAAACAAGTTTTGTTGTTATTTTGTTTTCTTGTTGTTATTTAACATTGACAAAAAGTTAGTTGCAATTTGCGCTGATAACACGAACGCCAATTTTAGTGGTGTCACGTCAAGGGGTGAAAACTTAAAAGCAAGCTAAACTCGAATTTGAACCAGAATGTATTGGGTATTGGATTCCCAGCCCATATTCTAAATAATGCAATAAGAAGTGCTGCTGATTTAAATGGCAGGGTTCAAAAAATTTGGATATTTTACTGTCTTTACTGAGGACGTTGAAGGAGTTCTGCGGCAAAAGAACATAACCACCAACTTATTAGATACAGTGAATTATGAAACTCGCTGGCTGGCGGTAATGCCAGCACTAGAAAGAATTTTGAAAATGTACGAACCACTGCAAGCACATTTCCTAACGGTTGAAAAATTTCCAATTAAAATAAAAGAATTTTTTGAAGAATTAAATAGTAAACAAATAGTAAAGTAAAACATTAAATAGTAAATTTATGAACAATCTAGTTAGCACGTTTCCACCGTCCCACTTTCACCCAATAGAAATTCTAATTAGTTAGTATTTGGAAGAATGTTTGCATTTTGTCCCACATTTTAATGATTTGGCTATGGTCAGTTTATCCTAAAGGCATATTGGTGTGACGCCAAATTGCAAGATCTGGTTAAGTGAGGTAACCGAAGTGGTTAAATCAGTTTTGCGACCGATGAAGGGATGGAGATCGGTCTATATAAGATTCTGTTAGAACCTTTTCTTCAGGTTGCCCGGTTTATTCTAGCCGTTTTCCATATATTTGGTATCTGGAGAGTATTTAGCGATGAGTTGTGATAGTGAGATAGTTCAATTCCTTGGATCTAATGTGTTTTAGCATGATAGCTGAGATGCCGCAAGGTCCAATAGCTTTAGATAGCTTAGCTGTCGACATGAGCATCACAGATATCATGCTAAAACACATTGGATCCAAAGGATTTTATTTGTTTATGTAAATTATAGTAATATTGTATTATAATACGCACATAAAGTCGCACAGTAAAATTCCTTTATTTGATATTGTATAGTAGGTCTTGATATTCTTTAAACTCAACAAAATTCCCAATAATTGTGTTTTATAAAGGTAGCTTTTATTCACTAATTTTGGTGGTGAAATTAGCAGTTAATGGTTTATTACACATATATTTTGATATACATTATGACCAAAGTTAATTTATGTTTTCTAATTCATTTTCCGTTTAACGAAAACAAGTCAAGCCGTCGTAGGGTTACCAACTGAGTATTTTTCACCCGGAGACTCAGAGTTTGCCGGCAAATCAACAAAGAGTTTTTTGGTTATTTATGTTGGTTCATTGGATATTTTATTTTTCCATATTACGTATAAGCTAACTGATGTTTTATGTCTATATTGATTATTGGGTTAATGTTAATAATTTTTTGTTGTTAATTTTGAATGGTTCTGACATTTGAATTTAATAAGTTGCCTATATAAAACTGTGCGTATGTTAATTTTACTATTAACACCCCGATTACTGAAGTCGTGTCACATCAGGTGACATGACTATATAGTCATGTCACGTCGCTTAAAAATTAGTGTTATTGAAGACTAGGGTTACCATATCCAGGTCGATCAAAAAGAGTATTTTGCCAAAAACTGCAATTTAATTAAGAGTACAAAAGAGTACATTTTCAAAACAACCAATTTTTTTTACTAAAAAAATAGTACCCAAATCAAAAATACAAGTAAATTATTTTAGTATATAGTGTAAATTAAATTACACTACGTAATTAATGAATTCTTTCTCAAATACATACATAGTATACAACAAAATAAAATAATACGAACTAATAAAACATATAAATAATTTTGGAACTTCAGGTACTTTCATTAACATTTGGCTAATTCATTTTTCATAAACAATATATAAATAATTAAAAATATAGTAATCGAGAAATATTATTCTTTTTCTTATATTATTATTATTCATGGTAAAATGAAAATAAGGTATTCTCACTAGAGTGACAGCGATGCCATTTTGATTTTGATTGACGTCACTCGGAGTTTTATATAATACGTTTATAACAACAAACAATGAGAAAAGCTATTGTTTTTAAATTAAAAATATATTTAGTATGATTTATAAATTAATTTATTAGTTAATGAAATGATTGAAATTAATTCATTCATTAATTAATGAACTTTAGTATTTGTTTTACTATTAAAACATATACAAATTTAAATGCCGAACTACGTTAAAACCAAAAGTTTTCAACAAATGTGAAAAATCATACTCAAAACATAAGGTTTTTTAATTTCCAGAAAAATAAATCAATTTGTAGTGGATAGAATCATGTGGAAAAAGAAAATGTTCGTATTTATTATAAGATAATTTGTTCCTTACACTTCACTGAAAATGATTGGACTTTAAAAGACAAACTTTTAAATACTCTAATGAGTAAAAGATCGTTGAATTGATCGTGGAAAGTGGAACCTTATCTTAGAACATACAAGGAAGTGGTTACTTCCAATATTTGCACATATAAAGGAACGGTTTAAAATCGGTTTAAAAACATAAGTCTGCTTATGAATCGATCGATGCGAAAAGAAAGTATACTGGCAATTTTCAAATTATTTGATAATGCAAACTCAGTCATTCTCTCACCATTATCATTGTTGGTGTTGATTTCATAACCTCCTCTAGTGCTATGTAGAAAATATTGACGGTCTTAGCTTCAGTAGGTGCATGCAAGGCAATAAGAGAAATATTGTTTTATGTACCGCGTACTCCTAAGTAGCAAATCCTCTCATTGACCAGGATGAATTTCAACACGGCTTCTTGTATGCGTGCACCAACAAGGAAACCAGTACTAAATTCATTTCGAGAAGAATGACCACTACTGCATAAAGAGTGACTATTCGAGTTTTGTTTTCCGATTATTGGCTGTCTAATTTCTTGCAGAGAAATGATATCCATCCTATGCCTCTCAGTCTCTGTTTCTAGGCTTATTAAAGCATCATGAGCGATCAGGCTGCACACGTTTCACGTTCCGATTCGGTAGTTTGGTTCTTTCTCACGTCCAGGTAAAACTTCTGTTGTTTTGTTAGTGTCTGGTATTCTTTTTTTGGTTATCAAATTTAACAAAGCTTTTTTTCGGAGTGATGGTATTAACCTCAGTCCCAACCCAAATTTTCGTTAATGGTTCTGTTATGATGTTAAGGAAGTTTTAAGGCGCCAATTCGCGGTGATGTAGCGTAATAGACTAAGCAGTTTTTCTCTGCTTGTCTCCGATACACCAACCTAATTCTGTCTGCATTACCCCTGCAGCATGGCGTGGACGTCGAATTTCCTACCCTGCAAAATGTTCTTTAGAGTTAGAAAACTTAATAAACAAATTGTTAATGAAAAAAATAAGGAAAACCATAACGTAAAAATTATGTTTTCTCTAATTTTCAAATTAAAACATTTTTTGTTTCTTTATATTTACGCCGGATGACGTCACACAAAATTTTCGTTTAGCTGTCAAGAATACCTTATATTCGTTATACCATGATTATTATTATAATGTGAAGTTGTTATAAGTTGTAGTAGCTCAGAAAACGAAAAATGTAATAGTTTTATAGCAGTTTGGTGTGTTAATTATAGGAAGGCATCAAGGTTTGAGTACATGTACTACAAATTTTATGGATTTATTTTAAAGTTATACATTTTTGTTTAACTATGAAAAAGAGTACTTTTGATGTAATTACGAGAAAAGAGAGAGTACAGATATTTTAGGCACCAAAAGAGTACATGTACTCTTAAAAGAGTACGGTTGGTAACCCTATTGAAGACGATAAAAACGGTCACGACTAAAACTAAAAATTCTGAAACGCAAAAACTCAAAAAAACTTCCATTTTACGTTCTTCAATTTCACAAAAACAATTAAGGACGTTTGAAAAAATTATTGTAACATGAAAGATTGAGGCGACTAAAATGTCATTTAAAGTGACATCTGTCGTATAAAATGACTTGAGGCATGAAAAACGACTTCAACAATACGAAAATTGATGCGATGTGACTTTAGTCATTAGTGACATGACTTGCCTTTGGTAATCGGGGTGTAACCCAGCTAGCACAAACGTGATCGATTACGCTAAAACCCAATAGTAATGCATTTTTTTATACATTCTATTGATCACGAAAGTAATCGATTACTACCTCCAATATAAAATTTGTCTTGTTATTGTTGCGTAATAAATATTTGTACACGCGTAATCAATAATTATACACGCGTAATCAATAATTGGTCACAGTTTGACACATTGCGAAACCTTCGTAATGTCAAATGTGTCAAAATATCCTTGTCGCGTTGTCGTCTTTAAACATTTTTAAGTTACTTAATTTGTAGTATGTATTCATAAAAAAATACGGAAAATAGTTAATTTTGCTACAATTTACAAGAGAAGAAGGCACCGTTGTTTCCGTAAGTAGACTTTGTTAGTTCGACGTAAGTTGATATTTCAAGCTCTTAATAAGATTTTTATGGTTATCTATTATACAGCTACCTGTTGTCGGACATGTTAAATTTAACCCCAGAAAATGGCCAGAAAATATCATAAATATAGTTTTTGATGTTTATAAAAAAATTGCTGAAAAAGATTGATTGAAACTAATCTAAAACGGAAGGTTATTGATTTTTGTTCATTTATTTGGACAAATACTGGTATGTATAGTTTAATTTTTAGTGCACTTTATATGTAAAGCGTATAACTTAAAATGTTAAAATTAGCTAAATATTAGTTATATAAAGTAGCAAGTACTTAAAAAAAGGAGTAAAACACTCCCATAGAGCGATTTTTTTATTCCTGTGTTTGTCGCAATGGCGCAACAAATGGGGGATTAGAGAATAAATTTCTAAAATTTTATATGGGATTCCATACAAAACACAACTTGAATAATTTTGAAAATTATAAGTTGTAATCTCTCAGGGCGGAGATAATTCGAAATAATTTTTTGTCTAAAATTTCGAAAGCAAGTATATTGATAAAAGCACGATGCCGTAGGCCGAGAGGTATTATCAATACCACTTGCTTGAGGAATTTTCCAAAAAATTATGAGAATTTATTAACGAACGGGGGGAATTCGTGTAGAAAATTTTTTGCTATTTTTCATTTCTTTATATATTTTTTATGAATTATACATTGGCTACTGCGATATCAGTTAATTTGTTCAAAATTAGGCTGATAATTTTTAATATCCCAGTAAGCCAGACGTAACTATTTGTTATTAGTATAATTATAATGTTATTGGTGAAATTGAATGATGTCATTACAATTTAGAGAATTTCATTGGGTTAAATTAAAATAAAACTAAGGCAAAACATTTTCAGTAGTAATTTCCAAAGGGCGGGGATAATTCGAAATAATTTTTTGGCAAACATTTCGAAAGCAAGTATATTGATAAAAGCACGAGGTCGTAGGCCGAGGGCTATTATCAATACCACTTGCTTAAGGAATTTTCCAATAAATTATGAGACGTTTGACTCGTTTAGAAAATGTTTTGCTATTTTTCATTTCTTTATATATTTTTTATGAATTATACATGGACCTACTGCGATATTAGTTTATTATTTCAAAATTAAACTGATAATTTTTTTTCGCTGTCAGAAATTTTATTTTCCATTCATACAAACTATTATACTTAAACAGTAGGCGTTGTTTTAAATGTCGGCAATTCTTCTTGTCGTCGATAATTTTGCTTTGTCGTTATGATAATTCTTTGTTGTCATTTTTTCTTTGAAGAAAATGAAATATAATTTCATCTTAGTAGGCGCATTAATATCATACATTTGTAATTTAGTTTTAACAAAAAACATAAACGATTGTATGTTTATGAATGAAAACGGACATTTTTATTATTTGTGAATTGCATTTTTACATAATTTTGTTTTATTGAATAATTTGTAGAAAAAATTTTATTTAGAAACTAATAATTATATTTTAAACAAAATTACAATTAAAAAAAAATTATCTCATTAAATACCACTTTTCATTGAAATTTTTTCGAAAATTTTTCAATTTTACTCATTAAATTATTTTTAAGCAACACTGCTCAATCAAACCACTACTTAAACCAGGACTCGTGGTTTATTGTGCGCTTTGATTCGCAGTGTTGCTAAATAATTTAATTCGTAAAATCAAAAAATTTTCGAAAAAATTTCAATGACTCGTGGTATTACAACCGATAATTTTAAAAATAATTAAACTAGTGTTTTGAATGAAATCCCATATAAAATTTTTTGAATTTATTCTCTTATCCTCCTTTTGCAGCGTCATTGCGGTAAACACCGGAACAGAAAAACCGCTCTATAGTAGAAACTTCGACAGCGCTGTAGGGGCTGCTCATAAATGATGTGACGCTCTTGGGAGGGGGGGGGGGAGGTGGTTCACAATTTTGTGACATTTTTGTTACCACAACAACCAAACCCCCGATATAGAAGCCTAATTCATTTATTAGCACAAAAAAAAATCGTGAACTTGTAGCGCCATTTTGAAATTAAAACTCAATTTTAAAAATATTCAAAAAATCGCCATAACGCCCACAACGCCATCTGGAAAAATAATACTCCATATAAAAAAATTCAAAAAAATTTAATCAAAAACACTAATCCAATTTTTTGCATATGGCAATATTCATTGTTGATTGCAAATGGCGTGAATCAGTAGGGCTACGATTAAGGAGGTTTTGCAACAACACATGTTTTACACAGCAACACTGTTTTATTTAACTTTGTGAAAACTAAAATTTTTAGTTTGGCGAACAGTGTTACAAATCTTATAACATTTTAAAAAGTTTGAAAACGAAACAAAACGAACACAACTTTTTTTTCTTCTGGAAACGAAAATTAACGAACCGTTAATTTTATAGAATATTTAGAACACGAGGACATTACAGTTTTCGACCGCGTCCTTTATGGAAGTATTGTTTTTTAATTTGTTTTTGTGATTTTATAAAATATAAATTTAAACTTAATTTAACTTGAGCTTAATTTTAACACGATTTATATATACGTGAAAGTTTTTTGTGTTGTGAAAATAAACAGTGAATAAACAGTGAAAATAAACAGTGAATAAACTTATTCAATTTTATGTACTGAATGTGCTATTGTAAGTTATAACTTATAAGTAAAAATCATTGTTTTTATAAGGGTGCCATGTTGAACCTTAATATAATAGAGTCGACCATCGATGTGACCCAAGCGAAGAAAATTAAAACATGCGTTCAGACAGGAGTGTTTATGTTGAAGCATCGATAAAAGAGTCAAGTGACGATAAAGGATTTGTTCTTTTTTCGACGCCACTATCGAAGCTCTGATTGATGCTAATTGGATTAATTTCATAAAAAATAAATAAAAATAAATATATTAGATATAATAAATTTAAATTACTGAAATTAATTCTTTATTAAATTGATGTTTTTAATAGTGTATTCTTTTCGGCTGTACCGAATAAGTTCCACCACCGAATTATCGAATTTTGGATTCTTTTGGAATGAATTTCAATACAAAAACAATAATTCGGTGTTGGAACTGTACTGAAATTTGATCGGTACAGCCGAAAAGAATACACTATAAGTTTATTGTGGTTATTTTTGTAAATTTTATTAAAATTCCCGAAGCTTCAACATAAACACTGTAAAAAAATAGCGATGTTCAACGACTTTATCACTGCCTGACTCGTACGAATAAGACAAAACATATCCACTTATTTTTGAGTGGCAACGCTGTCGAGTAGTTTTAATTGTTGTTAAATCTAATGCAAAAATAAAGTTAATAATTTTTTTAGTGAATTTATAATAAAAATAATATTTGTCAGGAAAAAAAATATTTTAAAAAAGTATCGTAGTATGTGTAAGAATTTTTCATTTCATTTTTGATCTTTCGGTTTATTTCGGTTAAAAATGTCCCAAACTACACACGAAGAATGACAATATCATTTTATTTTAAAATTAGTGGCTAGGTTTTGTCTTATTCCAAAACCTCCGATATATATCATAGCCATACCGATTCACGCCATTTGCAATAAACAATGAACATTGCCATATGCAAAAAATTGGATTAGTGTTTTTGATTAAATTTTTTTGAATTTTTTTTATATGGCGTTTTATTTTTCCAGATGGCGTTATGGGCGTTATGATGATTTTTTGAATTTTTTTTATATTGAGTTTTATTTTCAAAATGGCGCTACAAGTTCACGATTTTTTTTCTGCTACAAAATGAGTTAGGCTTCTATATCGGGGGCTTTGCTTATTCGTACAAATGGAATTTCATATCTTTTATATTTTGTTATGTATAGTAGCAAATCCCCCGATATAGAAGCCTTCTTCATATTTAGCACAGTAAAATCGTGAACTTGTAGCGCCATTTTGAAATTAAAACTCAATATAAAAAAAAATTCAAAAAATCGCCATAACACTCATAACGCCATCTGGAAAAAATAAAACTCCATATAAAAAAAATTCTAAAACATTTAATCAAAAACACTAATCCAATTTTTTGCATATGGCAATGTTCATTGTTGATTGCAAATGGCGTGAATGGGTAGGGCTATGATATATCGGGGGTTTTGATAGTAGAATTTTGTATAGTACTTTGTATAGTAGAATTTTTTTACCAGCGAATTTTTGACAAATAGGACGCACCATAAGAGATAAAAGATGAGATAAAAAGTAAAACAGAGATGTATTATTTATTTTGGGATAAATTGGTTTTCAAAACAATTATATTAGTTAAATTTCTACTCCTAGTTCGTACCATTTGTTTGTTGTGATATTTGTTTATATAGGCGTCGTTATTTTCATTATAATTTTTTTAATTATCAAAGTTTTGTTATACTGCCTGGCAAATCATTAATATTTTTACTAGTTTTTCTATTATAATTGTTTGAATTTCAATAGTAATTTATTAATTTTATGCGTTTTATTGTCCATTTCAATGGGACTCCAACTGTTTTTTTAATATTTTAACCCGAGACACTGAATATTTGCACATGCGCATGTGAATATGCGCAGAACAACCAATTTTTGTATTCGCTGGTAAAAAAATTCTACTATACATTTACACCCGGAAACATGCATCACAGCTTGTGTGAAGCAACAAATCAATCAACTTACAATTTTACGAGCTTAAAAATTCCTATAAATGTTGCAAAATTCATTTGCATTTCATTGGTAAACAACAAATTTGGCAACATATTTTGTTTGTTAAAGTTTTTCGTTATTAATTTATTTTTTATCTCACTCTAAATTTTGACTTTGTATATGTGTGGTTATTTTTTTATGTCTTTTATTTATGGGCGTTTGTTTTAATTTCGTAATAGGCATTCAATTCGTATCAATTCAATCGCAATTCAATATCGTAATAGGCACGGTTGTGAAATTGCCACACTCGACGCTAACGCGTCTCGCGTTTACACAAATTTTCTCGTAGCGTCATCTCTTGTAGGAAAATATACTGTTTTTTATCTGTTTAATATTTTTATAAAGTCTTACTCAATACCTTACAAACAACAATAATTTTATTAAAATCGGTTCGAGCACAATTTAAAATTAAACTTTACTTGCCTTTTTAATCATTTTGTTTGTTCAAGCTTAACAAGTATTATAATAAATTTCACTAATAAATTAAAAGTTTCAGTTCTTCAGTTTTTTTTTGATATATACTACTGTCGATGAAAGCATAGCTTTCGAAATACGTATATAGTAAATAAAACTATTAGTTAACAAGAAATTGGCGATTTTATTTTAATTTATTAGTGAAATTTTTTACTTGCCTATGAAATTCTTAACAAAATTTGAGCCGAAGTTAGTGAAAAAATAAAAGAATTAAACGCACGTACTCAATTTTTTTACTATAAATATTACGATCTCTGAAGTTTGATAGAAATCGTAAATGGTAATGTTCAATTTTTTTATTTTATCTGCCTGTTGATTCGATTTTCGATCTTTAATGTTTTAACAATTATTTTTATAATCCATAGAATTTGTAGATAATAATGAGTTGCAATAAAATATGCGGAATGTCGAAACGGCATTTTAGACGATTAGTTAGATCCAAATACCTTGAGAGTCACGTGAATTCGCAGTCTACTGACACAGTTAATATTCAGGTTGCTTCTACTAGTAGTAATTGTAATGTTTCTAGTTTAGAGACTTTTGCTGCTGAAAAACTGCATCAAACTCAAGAATGTGTTTCCGATTCTAGTGAAGAAATAAATTGTGGTTCACTTAAAGAAGATTTAAACGAAAAATTAATAATTTGGGCGAAAACGAATTATATAACACATAAAGCCTTTTCTGAACTTCTAAAGATATTAAACCAATCAGGAATTGAAACTTCAAATGATTGCAGAACCATCTTAAAAACATCTAGAATCGTAATATCAACAAGAAACGTAGTTCCTGGAGAATACTTTCACATAGGTCTTAGTTATTTCTTGGATAAATATGCAGAATACATCAACGTATCTAATGGCATAGAAATTGATGTCAACATTGATGGCCTACCACTTTCCAAATCTTCTGAATTGTCTTTATGGCCTATTTTAGGATATGTTATTGATAGTACCGTACGACCATTTATAATAGGAGCATACGTTGGCAAAAAAAAACCTCTTGATATTAACAATTTTATGGAACACTTTGTTAACGAGTATAAAGATTTACAAGAAAATGGAATATTCCTTCAGGGTCAACAAATTTTTCCAAAAGTGCGATTGTTTTGCTGCGACGCACCAGCTCGGTCGTTTGTTTGTGGAGTTGCAGGTCATCAATCTTTCAGAGGATGCCAAAAATGTTGTCAAGTGGGAAAGAAACTCAATAAAAGAATTGTGTATTCAGTAAATATAGCAGAGCTAAGAACTGATGAAAGTTTTCGTCTTAGAATGGATCCGCTACATCACAAATATAGAAAAACGCTTTTAGAAAGTTGCAACATAAAAATGGTATCAATGTTTATTGTTGAACCAATGCATTTGATTGATCTTGGAATCATGAAAAAAATGTTGATATTAATTTTATCAAATAAAGCTTCTAAGATTTTCTTGAGTAACGACGCAAAACAAATATTGTCTGAAAAGTTAATTGCATTGAAACCTTTTATACCTGTTGAGTTTGCAAGAAAACCAAGAGATTTATCCGAAGTTAATAGATGGAAAGCTGCCGAATTTCATCAATTTTTGATGTACACAGGTATAATAGTTTTAAAAGATATTTTGAGTGAAGAGTATTATTATAATTTCCTCTTGCTGCACTGCTCTACTAGAATGCTTTCAAATAAAAACATGCAGGATAATATTGAATGTGCTCAAAATATGATAGAGCACTTTGTTAAATCATTTTCTAATTTATATGGACATCACAATGTTTCATACAATGTGCATAACTTATTACACATTTGCGATTGCGTACAAACTTTTGGACCGCTCTATTCTTTTTCTGCCTACAAATTTGAAAACGAAATGCAAAGTATTTTAAAAGAAATTAGGAAAAAAAACAAAGTGCTACCTCAAATTTTTAAGCGTGAAATGGAAAAAGCTTCCGCTCTTGGATTATTTAAAAGGAATACCAAAACAGGTCTTCAGAAATATGACGAATCGATGAATAGCTATAAAGAACTTCACTTCAATACTTGAAACTCTCTGGACTTTTATTAAAAATTATATTTTTTTTTTTAATATACCTTCGCCGGATAACTAAATTTTATACACAAACAAATAAAATTTCACTTGAAATCTCCCATCTTACAGAAAACTATTTATATTTTTGAAAGCAATATCGGAACACGAAAACTAAATGAATCAACGAAAAATATACAAATAAAATCAAAGCTTACATTAATAGCTGGTGTTGAATGTTGTCTTAAATGTTGTTATTTTTCACATTTAATAGAAACAAATTTCCTTTATATTCCAATGGTTTTCTTCAACCGGCGTCATTATCTTGCGACGGCAAAAATAAGTGTTATTAACATATATAACTCCGATGCCCTGATAACAATCCCATAGCTCCATTTATGGATGTCATATTTATCCATAGAGGTCCATAATGATAACGTAAGCAGAGCAATCACATCGATTAATTTTAATAAACCAGCACAATTTGCAACATTTCGAAGACGTCTTTTTATTACTTGAGTATAATACTCATACAATCAATTCTTGGTATCCAATGGAGTACAAAAAGTGGGTTGAACGGTTTCATCAACCTCACATAAATAAATACTTTCACATCTTGTATATGTATATTTGTATTTTAGATTCAAAATTTTTTTTTCCACTTCCCTTTCATTTATTAAAAGAGTTTACCAAAAATAATTTTCACTATTACAATCAAAACAAATAAATAAATAGAAAAACTCAGAATAGATATCACAGAAATTTAATTTTTAATTAACTTTAAGAATTATAACAAATCATTTTGATGTCAAAATTATACTAACTAAAAAAAAAACTTAAACAATTGTTACAAAAATAAATTAAATAAATAAATTTTATTCTTTATAACATTGTTTTTTTTTTCCCATTTCCAAAATTATACTGCCGCTTATTTTAAATCAAACTTTTTGTTTTTGATTTTTCTCTGACTTGAATTCTTCCACAAAGAGAAATAAATTAAAGATACAGTGGTATCTCTGTAATGAGTCCACCGTTACATACTTTCATTCTAAAAATATCCATTCCTGATAACTGTTGCTGTGTTCAAATAGTAAATCAGCAAGTTCCATTTATTATAAAATCTTTAGTTAAAAACCAAGACAGAACAATTTTAAGAGGTTTTCGATTTTTTAACATAGAAGATTTTTTCGACCAACCTTTTAGTTCAAAGGAATATTTAGGAATTTACGCAGCATCAAATTTAAGCACAAATTTAGAAGAAATTGACGCAGAAAATATTTTATACAAATTTGTGCAGTTACGGTTTGAGGAAAATTTTATTTTGATACCGCTACTGCATACGATTTAACAATGACAAGTGTTAAAAAATTTGTCCCTAAAAAGAAATTTAATGAAGGTATGTATTCATTCTTATTTCACTAATAATATAATTTTACAAATATAAGATTAATTGAATTAATAATTTTTGTTTTTATTTAAGGAGCAGAACAATTAACTGTACCTAAAAAAAGAGGTAAAGAAAATAGAGAAAAACATGCCTCTTCTAAAAAAGTTGCTGGAGAGGAAAAATCAACTCATCGTTGTAACACTACTGATAGTGTTGAGGGTAAAACTAGACTAAGATCTGTTTAAATATCAATCATCACTTTGTTTTTTCTTTTGCTTTCCAGATTTATATATGCATCAAGATATTGAAGATGCTAAAGATATTGAAGATGCTATGAAGTTAACATCAAACGTAGCACATGGCAGCTTAATCAAAAATGCAACGTCCGAAGAAAAACTTAATATTTTAACTTCAGCAGAAAGTGATTATCAATTTATTGAAGATCATCATCAAGATATTGAAGATGCTAAAGATATTGAAGATGCTATGAAGTTAACATCAAAAGAAGCACATGGCAGCTTAATCAAAAATGCAACGTCAGAAGAAAAACTTAGTACTTTAACTTCAGCAGAAAGTGATTATCAATTTGTATGTTCACCCTCAAATTCAAATGGGCAACCGGATGAAAGATTGGAAAATGAAGAAATTGATGTCACACAGCCGACATTAAAAAACATCCATTATCTGTTGTTGGCTATACACAGTACCATTAATGCTCTAAATTTAAAAATACAAAATCAGCACTCGTCTATTACACAGAGAAGTAATAATATAAATTGAAATTATTCTCATGACAATATAGTTAACTTAACTCTTTTTAATTTAGTTGACATAGTCAAAAAAAACCTATCTAAATGCACTGTGATGCTGGAGAAAATTTCAAAAACGGTATATCCAGAAGCAAGCAGTACTAATTTAAAAAATTTCAAATTGCCAATAGAGACTTTGGAACAAATGAATCTGTTCAACCAACAGATGGAGGATGATACGAATTGGAGTGATTTTGTAAATTTATTATACACACTAATTTCGTACGTAAAATTTCATATATGATTTTATCTTTTTATCTTTTTAGAAAAAATTTGTGAAATCTTTATTAGGGCCGTCCAACCCTAAAGCACTCCAAATAAGTTTTAACAAAATAGTAACAGACGAAGTACTTCTGAAGTATAACTGGAACGGAACGAAAAATAAACTAGCGTTTGTCAAAAACGCTCGTTTATGCAATGGAGTTTATGGTAATATCTAAATTTATTTTTCTATTGTGTAAGCATTTGTTTATTATGTTTTCTTCCTTTTTATTCAGATGCAATAAAAACGGATGATTTTGGAATGGCCGAATTGCAACAGACGATGAAATTAATAATTAAACATGCTCACAGAAGAATCCATTCAGTCAATTTTAGACTAAGGGGCAAATTTAAAGCAGAATAAGCCTTTATACAAGTAACATAAGACTAAGACTATAAGACTAAGAATTCATAATAATAATATTTATTATTTCCTTTTATAAGAAAATTATTTTGTTTATTATAACTATTTAAAGTACAATAATTAGTTTCGTCTATTTATGTGTTTTGACTTTTGGGCACTACAATTGTTTGAAATGAAACCTTTTTTAGGAGCGTTGGGCCATTTTTGCATGGCAAAAATCTTATGTATTCGCTTCACCATCACGGTGTAGATATATATATATATATATATATATATATATATATATATATATATATATATATATATATATATATATATATATACATATATATTTATATATATATATATATATATATATATATATATATATATATATATATATATATATATATATATATATATATATATATATATATATATATATATATATATGTATATATATATATATATATATATATATATATATATATATATATATATATATATATATATATATATATATATATATATATATATATATATATATATATATATATATATATATTTTTTTTTTTTTTTTAATAAAATGTGTTGTGTAATAGGGTTTAGAATATGTGTCACAACAACACATAAATACCTTTTAAGACCTAGGTCTAGACCTGGGTCCCACAACAACTGGCGTTCTGAGGTGTAGATTAACGCTTTTTTTAAACATCTGTGGGTTGAAGCCACCTGAGACTAAGTGTTCCGGCAAACTATTCCATTTGTACGCAGTTCGGACAAAGAAGTCTCTCTGCGATCTGCCAGTATGACAGCGCGGGATCTTTACCGTTTCACTGGTTGCGGCAGCCGATTGCCGAGTGGAACGGGGGTAAGAATAAGTTTGAGGCATGATGCCGCTGATTTCATCTGAGCACTGCTGATGACGATATTTGTAAAAAACAACGAGGTCAGCAACAGTGCGACGATGTTGTAGGGAATCAAGTTTTGATGTCAAAGTTCGATCACCTACAATTCGTATAGCTCGCTTTTGAACAGAGTCCAAGAGGGCCAAGATGGAAACAGAGGCAGCACCCCAAACTTGACAGCAGTACTCCATACAGGGACGAATATAGGACTTATAAACATGGAGCAATTGGTATGGAGTGAAAAATTTTTTGCATCTATTTAGGAGGCCGAGTTTTTTAGACGCGCTTTTTGCCATCGCCATTACATGATCGTTCCAGAGTAGGTCATTTGAAACTGTGACACCCAATAAACGAATGTTTTTACATTCACCTATTGGTTCATCACACATACTAAATAAAATATCTTTGGGGAACTCGGTCTTTAATCTGGAAACAATCAACAGCTGTGTTTTGGTGGAGTTGAAATTGACAAGGTTTTGGTCACCCCAGTCGGCGACTTTATTCAGGTCTTTGTTCACGTTTATGGCAGCGTCTCTCCGGGCAGGATTAATTCGTTCGTGCATTTTACCTTTTGAAGGAAGGGGCTCGAACGACTTGTGCAGAGTACTATCATCTGCAAAACTATTTATTGGGTTGCTGGTGATTTTCAACAATTCGTTGATATAAATCAAAAATAGGGTTGGGGACAATACTGAGCCTTGGGGTACACCAGCGTTAATTAGTTTAGACTCAGAAGAATATGCGTCTAAGGTTACCGAAATGTATCGGTCGGATAGAAAATTTTGAATCAGCTTCACAACATTGGGATGAAAACCGTACGCAACGAGCTTGTTGATTAAGTTGGCATGCCAGACTCGATCGAATGCCTTGGAGATGTCTAAGGCGATAACGTATGTTTCACCACCTTTATCAAGTATGCTGTTCCAACAATGCGCTACATAGTTTAATAGATCGGTAGTTGATCTTTTGTTTCGAAAACCGTATTGGCTGTCGGATATTAAATGATTTTCTTCCAGAAATTTTGAAATATGTGCATTAATATAATGCTCATAGACTTTGGATAGGACCGATAGTAAAGCTATTGGTCTATAATTTGAGATATCGGATTTCGGTCCCTTTTTGGGGACGGGCTGGACATTTGCCAACTTCCAGCACGAGGGAAATATACCAGATTTGTAGGATTGGTAGAATATTTTAGTTAAAGTTGGTGCAAGTTCTTTGGAAAAGGTTTTTAAAATAATGGGTGGAATATTGTCCATTCCTGATGCTTTGTTGATGTTTAACCCCTTTAAAAGTTTAGCGACTATTTTGGGTTTGAAGTGAAGTTCATTCATATTAACACCTGAAGACTGGATTTGGGGTATTTCTTTAGGAGTTTCCAAAACAGTGGAGTTCAGAGCAAAGCGTTCAGCAAACAAGTTAGCTTTTCTTGCGGGATCATTGACGATTAAATCACCATCAATAATAGGGGGAATAGAAAATTTTGTACCAGAATTTAAAGAATTAATGGCACTGTAGAAACTCTTGTCAGAAACAGACATAGACGTAAGTTTTGAGGCTTTCGCTCTGTCAATTTCGGACTTTTCGTTTGAGATAATCTGATTAGATATTTTGTTGGCCTTTAGATATTGGGATCGATTAGTGGGAGTTTTGTTATGAATCCAAATATTAAATGATCTACGTTTGTTTCTAAGTGCCGTTTTGGCAGCTTTCGAATACAAGTATTTTTGTTTGGGTTTTACTATGGAGAAAGGGACAAATTTATTGATAGCAAATTGGATGGTTTCTGTAAAGTTTTGAGCAGAAACATTTACATTGTCAGTGTAAAAACAATGACGGTCGAAAGGGAAACCATGGAAAAAATTTTGAAGACCACTCTTATCCATTTTTGAGTAGTGAAATATTTTACGGGGTTTGGGAGCTGTAGTTTTAAGTAAATCAGTTTTGATAACTGATGAGATTAAATAATGATCAGAATTTCCAATACTACCTTTCGCAACATCGACACTCGTAATATCTGGCATTGTGGTAAGATAGAGATCTAGTAGAAAACTATTATCACCGCCATTACGGGGAGTGAAAGTCGGGCTTTTAACAATTTGGAATAGGCCCTGAGACGCGGCAAAAATTTCTGCCAGTTTTCCACTATTGTCAACATCGTCGGTCGATTTGGAGAATTCCAACCATGATTTGTTGTGGACGTTGAAGTCACCGGTAACGATAACTTCACAATTAGGGGACTTTGCTCTAATCTCGTCCATAATTTTTGTCAGTATATTAAAAAAGTTTGGGTTACGTTTGTTGGGGGACCGGTATAAAGCTATTGTAAAAAAAGTCATTTCTGGAAGACAAATCTTTAAAACCATTGTATTGAAGCCGTCACCGTGTAGTTCAAAATTTGGAAAGCGCGTGTACGCAACACTCTCATGAATGAATGCGCACACGCCCTGATGGAGTTTGAAAGCTGATTCGAGCCTATATTTGGAATTAAGCGATTCTATAAAGAGAAAATTTTCAGAAACTTGTGTTTCTGTAAGGAATAGAATGTTCGGTTTGTCGTGCTCAAGATGATGTTGCACGTGGTCATGGTTAGCGTTCAATCCGCAGATGTTTTGAACATGTATTTTAAAATTTTTTATTGATTCATATATGTTTTGTCCCTGCAAATTCCGTGGACATGCCGCTTTATGGGCGGGTGGATTGCGCAAATTTGCTTTACCACTTGCAGACTTATTTTTTTACGGTTGTACTGCCATATATATATCAAAATGTTTATTTTATTTTTTTGTGTTTTATTTTAAAATGCATAACTAAGTAAAAAATCCTATCATACTACAAAATATGACATATGCCAATATTTCATGATAAGATGAAGAAATAATAACAAAATAATAAGTGAAAAACAAATTGTGAGAAATTTGCAGAAAACAAAACAAAACTAAATGCCAATAATCCAGCTGATGCAGCGCACCCCAGACGCACCGCCCACCACCCCAATCGAGGCACAAAGCCCACACATAACTACGTGTTGGTTCGATTCCTCGGAAGAGCTAATGAGCGGTACCGCTACGGAACGCTGCCCAGCTAAGACTGGAAGTGCTGCCGTTGACTAATTAAAGTTCGTCCGCCAGCACCCTAAGATATCATCTTGGCTAATGACATCTCCTGCCATTGCCAGTGGTATGTGATATCTCACGCTAACTCATATGTCAATGGCAGGGACTGGAGTACGCAGGGTAGTCAGACCCGTAGATCAACATTGATCATAATCGATCAAAATCGATCCCTCCTGCGGTCATTATATATATATATATATATATATATAATCGATCATAATCGATCAAAATCGATCCCTCCTGCGGTCATATATATATATATATATATATATATATATATATATATATATATATATATATATATATATATATATATATATATATATATATATATATATATATATATATATATATATATATATATATATATATATATATACATTTCAAGAATACAACCAGAATGTTTTCTTGAAATATATTCAGAATGGATCCATGAAATTCATTCTGAATGTATTAGAATAACACATTATGAATATATTTAAAGAATTCATTATGAATGTATTCTTAAGATACTTTCAGAATGAACTTAAATAATGCATTCTGAATGGTTTTTTAAAAATACATTCGTAATGTTTATTTGTAATACATTCAGAATGGATTATTAAAATACATTCTGAATGGTATTAGAAGAGTTACATATCGAATGCATTTTAAAAATGTACTCGTAATGCATTACTGAAATATATTTTTGCATGCATTTCGCGTAAACTAATCTTTTGTTTTTTTAGGGGAAATTGATCACGCAGACGGACATCGTAATCATTCTTTCATAGAAAAACGTGATACATTCGAATGCATTAAAGGATCACGTTTAATGCATTATTAATATATTTTTAATACATTTTGTGCTAGCTGGGAAATAAT